>BEHA01050393.1:164703-183265 GCA_002897215.1 Eschscholzia californica subsp. californica | reverse complement strand
AAATTCACCTTTGCACGTAGATATGCTCCATTGTCATATCCACATGATGCATACGACTTCATAAGGTCGTCGACAACAGAGCTCCCAAACCAGGCTGACAAAATATCATTAAGCTCATTTTGTTGTGAAAGTACTGATTTATCTGTAACCTTGTTATCTATCCGTTCTTTGGGTGGTGCAGATGTCTGCTTGTCAAGAGACACAGCTTGTAATACTTTTTTCTGTAAGAATGTGTCATATGCCATGATTTCCAATATAGCAGAGTGACACTGATACTTATATGCTAAGTACAGAGTCTCATTATCAGACAGACAGTCAAGTGAAACTTTTCTTGTCGCAAATGCTGAGACAGAGGCCAACAACTGTTTCCAGAACATTCTGTGGCTTTTTAGCGACTCCAAGATCTGCATGTACTGAGGAAACCCTTGCCAAAGTACTTTTAGGAAATTAAGGACATTTAGTAATACTTTTGGAAGCCTGCAATAGAGGAAATGATCTGAAATTACATGCTTACTCTTACAAAGTTCAAAAGTATCAATCAAGGTAAAAAGAGATACCCTTTCACATGCCAATAGTAAACACAAATAAGACTGAGGAAAGTCACCATCCTATCCAGAGCTCATACCTCTCAATAAGATCCTCCGACCTTCTAACAAATCGTATAAGTGCATCTACAATGCTTGGCCTAGAAGAAGAATCAAGCAGCTGTTGTGTTGTGTCGACAGCAGCACCCAGTGGAGCATCAACATTCTCTGTACTTGCTACTAAGGAAAGAAGAAATGCAGGCTGCATTAAACATCCACAAAGAATAGTTAAATGCATGAAATATCAAAATCTATAGTATGTAGATTAAATGGGTTTAAAGAAGAAATAACTTCTGATAGAAGTATTAGTAATGACATTTAAACATCTTCCGTTCCCGAAGTAAGTGTGTTTGCAATACAAGAAAAAAAACCTGATATAGAGCCGTAGAAGTTAATAATTGAACTATCGCAATGGTTAGGTCTTCGTTTCTTGGAGTTTCTTCACATAGAATTTCATGAATCGAATACCTCAAATCACTAATCTGAAAACAAAGAGTTAATAGGGGAAATCAAATACCAGGGTATAGCCACTGCTAAAGATGAGAAAAGACTTGGCTACAGATGAAATTTGAAGGCGACAGTAGTACAGTACCTGTAAATCATCTGAAACAAGGGATCCAATTCCAGATATATAGGGTTGTGCCTTCTCTGCCAAAACGCATAACATAGAAAGAACTCTAGCAGCACCAACTTGTATTCTCTGCAAACAGGACTCAACATTTATCAGCAATACAATGAGAACCATAACACAAAATATAAAACTTTAGAACAACTGGATTTTAATATGAAGACTACCTATTGTATCCTGGAAATTTTTGCAAATATTCACATTCATTTGTGCCTTGGTGGTGTTTATTTAAGTGCTATCATATGTCTTGACAATGTGATCAAATCATAAAAGTTACTACACTATCGAAGTGCAGAAGCAAATAAGATAGAATAGCTATGTGACATCGACTATTAGGCAAACTAGTCAAAGAATTGGGATTTGGTAGGAAGCACTAATGAGATGGGTCCATATCTACAAATAGGAGTGAAGAGAATAGACCTTACAGTTTGTAAAGGAAGGCCTACGGCCTACCTACCTACAGAATTTACAGAAACTTTCTGACATTATTTGGTCCTTCAACCGACTTAAAAACTGTGCCCCTTAAAAAAGTTGCAACACTAAAAAAGATAAAAATATAAAACAAGACCAGTGTAAAAATTATATTAGAATAATTAAGAGCAGATGAGGGGAAAAAATGCCAAGGCTACCACCATTCGTCGTAATCATGGTTGTTTAGTTAAAGTGCACCAACTACTGCATGGGTGAACATCATATACAAATAATAAATTAGCATACTGCTTTTTCTTTTTTAATTTGATCGGGATTCGTATTAATTATAAAACATTGATAGACACAAAGGCATGCTGTTAAACATCTATGCAATCGCGTCCCATGGGAGCATGCACCTTCCAACAAAAAATAAATTTAGGGAACAAAACAGTATTTGGTCAACCAAGATCTGAATTTTGGCACAGCAGGCCAACCCCAAAACCAAGATGCATAGTCAAACGCTATTTTCCTGGGCCATGAGCTTCAATGCTCTGTGTAAACAGTCCAAGTATAAGTGTATAACTAGGCCTGAAGAATAAAGAAAAGGTGTGCAGAACGTCAAACAGAAACTACTTCAGAAATAATTACAAGCTGAAGCATGATGGAAGGGGAGATAGTCCTTACCGGTTCATGGAAGTAGGTTATTAAGGACATTGCTGCTGTAACAACAGGAATTGGTCTAGTAGCAGATGACAACATTGTTTGATGAAAAGCTGGTAAGCTGGATGTAGCATCCTGCATGTTATTCCAATCAGGGAATGTGGTCGTAAATACTTTAGGAAGAAAACATAATTATCAATCGACGAACTCAGCATTGGCAATAGCAAGAGAAAAGACAATTAGCGCCTTCTCTAATTATATATGAAATCCAACAAGCCAACAACATGTAAGTGCACTACAAGCTTATGAACTTGATGAAAGAAACCTACATAATCAACAGGACAGTTCTCCATAAATTCTATTACAACTTCCATCAGCCTATGAAGGAATGACATAGTATACACAATCATGTCCTTTGGTTTGTAACCTTGATTTTGATTTATATTGACAAAGCTGAAGAATCACACTGTTCAACATAAATAGAGTTAATACTCCTTTTATTTTAACAGCCCAAAGCTAATACTCTACCTTCTGCAAATACAAGTATGATTTACATGTATTTCAATGTCACTATTCTAAGTTCAACCGTAGTTTATATCATTCGAGGTAGTAGGTACCCGATCCACTCGACTTACCTAAGCTCCAACAAACTTCAATTTAATTCATCTCCTACTTGAGATATATACCTAAACCTCACCGTTGGTGAATTTCTTTCCCTAGTACTGGATATGGAATATCTACAACTCCTCGTCTTCCGATCCACCATCAAGCAGATTAGTCAAGACAAGAATCGTACATGAATTTGGTTAAAAACAAGCAGGAAATCTGTGACACCAACATTTTAATTGCTAATTTCAAAATATGAGGAATACAGTGGAAACAGAGAAGGGCCAGCTTACTAGTATCGATAATACACTGGCACATTACTGGCAACCCAGTGGTGTCCCCCTGAATCCATAAACGATATGCTTACTCAATGGGACGGACTGTTCAAGAGGAAACATAGAAGGGAGGTCTGGCAACTAGTCCCAGCCGCGATTATTTGGAGTATATGGACCGATAGGAATAATAAAGTCTTCAAGGAAAAGAACCTAAACTCGGTCGTGGACATTGAGGATGTTAAGGGTGTAATCTACTCATGGGTTAGGAGAATTGATAAGTTTAAGAATGTATCCTATATAGATGTAGTAGTAAATTGAGAGGCTTGGATATCATTAAATATCGGTTATAAGCCACCCAACCACTTGTACATAGCTTTTTTCTCTTTAATATATTCATTCTAAGTTTCAAAAAAAATATACACTGGCACGGAAACCGTGTAAAAAGATCTCTATCTTGCTGAGGAAATAAATTTCAGTACAGCAATTGCAAACCTTTGAAAAAGTAGTAAGCATCGTAAAGATAATGTCTAACACCGAGCATACTGCATCTTGTAAACCTTCAATCTCTTTCACCTCATAAAGGCGACTGACATATAGTCTCTGTTTAAAAGATGATGTCTTTCAATAACCATGGCCAAGAATGAAAGAGAAGATGTATACTGATGTTATCAAAATGCAAGAGCAATATGACTAACCTCTAATGTCTGTGTAGTTATACACATTATGCGGCAAAGAGTGTTGTGAATAGAAGAATCAGAGAGCATAATATCTCGAATAACAGCACCCAGTCTTTGTGAACTAGGAATCCATTTGATGCATTTCTTCATTAATTCAAGCACCTAAAACATGAAAAAAGGGTTAATATTTATCTTGCATGATGGCCCAGTAGAACCTTTATTGACGCACCATTTTCATATTTAGACACAAACAAGCTGAGAAGTGAATGCATTCACAAATTGATAAAGTTCTGATCAAGTTAGAAGCTTTGGAGAAACAGACATAATAGTTCTTATCGTTTATATAATCAAAGTTTATGTGGACTCACCCTAACATTTCACCAACTTATGCTTCTTTCATAGTCACTACCCACTACGGTTTTTTAATAAATCCACACCATTTACTTCACTATTTAAATCTATGCAGTTGAATAGCAAGTTACTACACGCTGCTCGAGTGTAACCCGAGCCTATTCCTATACGATTCCTGATTTCTGAAAGACCACGACTCATCGCCGAGCTTGAGTGGCTCAGCATCCCCAAGTCTGTCGATACTACAACTAACTCGGTTGTTGCCTCGATAAAAAGAGAGAGAAAGAGGGAGGTGGGGTCAACAAGTTTTAAGAATTATGAAAACCCACACAAATCTTGCATAATATTTGTGAACTTTTTGCTAACTGCAAACCTTAATGTGCGTCAACCTTACATAGGGAGTCGAAGCCTAAAAATATCGATGGGTCCCTTTTTACTGGAAAAGAAATGGGCGAGGGACTTTTGATCAAATTCCCTTTTCAGCTTCCTTTTTTGGGTTTCTAGGGTCATTAGTTTTGTACATAAAGAGGAGGGGGGGGCAAGAATCTGCGCTGGACTCAGAAGTGTCTGCTGGTAAAGCAGAGCAGATCAAGAAGAAAAAAGGAGAAAGAGAGTGAGAGATAAGCAAGCGCCAAGACGATCAGTTTATTGAATCTGTAGGTTCGAGTTCACTGTGCTTCTTTTCTACTTTTATATTAATTATTCTTCTTTTTAGCTATTTATATACATACATATGTATATATAATCATATATGATATAGTATAATATACCCAACATTATCTTATCATATGATCAATATAACCAAGTTCTCCAGATATACTCGAGCTACTCAGTAGTAAGAACTCAGCCTCACTGAGTCAACTCCTAAGTCCAACTACATAGTTTAAATATGACCATCTGCATACTAGAATAACTTCACTATTAGTATTCGTCAAACCACTGGAAGAACCAAGGTTACCAGATTCGCTGGAACCCCCTGCGAACCGCGATCTGGTTCGCGCGAACCCTTTTAGGGTACGTTTGCGAACCAGATCGCCCGATCTAGCGAACCGATTCTCATGAAGAATGGTAGGAACACAATCGAATTTTTTTGAGATGAACACAATTGGAAAATGGGAGAATTAGTTACAAAACAATTATTAGTGAAGAATTTTGGGAGAAATTTTATATTAATCGAATTATGTACCGGATTATCGTACCGAATAGGTATACCCCCCACGTACCGGATACACTCTAGTAGGCGTACCGCGTACCCGTTTTCGTACCGCGTACCGGAGCGTACCACGAATCTGGTAACCTTGGGAAGAACATCACGTACTGAAATAACAATTTTCACAAAAACACAACCATTTTCCTGATAAAGGTAAAATCACATAAATGACCCCTCTATATGCAGGTTTAACTTATAATCCAGTACTGATTCTCCTGAATGTAAAACTAAACAAGAGATTTGAAGGAGATATCACCAAACATACCTTCAATGTCACTTCCCAGCGGACATGCTTCACCTTGTATTTCCAGTATTCATGGTTCACCAAAACATATTGAAGAGCGAAGACAACAAGAGCCAAGACAATATCATGCTCTACTCCTGTTTCCACTAGCTGCATAGTGAAATCGAGCACTACAATGGTAATGTTATGTAGGTCAGAAAAAAAATGTGTGTGAATGAGAAAAACATAAGCAAGAAGGTAGAAAGAGTTGAAACTTGACCGTGTTAAAGAAACTGATAGCAAGTTGAGGTAGAGTCATCAGTCATGTAATTGTATAGTCATTTGGGATATTATCATTCATGGATAAGCGTATGCAAGTGGCTAGCAATGTCTATGACTGGGGCAACTGATCTTTTTTATGCAACTCATCCCCCATGGCATCATCACCTCGATGATATTGGATTACATTCCTCACATTAAGAAAAAGACACCATGTTGATCCTACAAAACGTTTTTCTATGATTCGAAAGAAAGCTTCTGATTACATAGTAAACCATGCAAGCCTTTATTCAACCACCTAGCTGCGCATTATAACATCGCCTCTCTCTTCATCACTACGCCATTTCAATGGCAAACCTATTTTGTAATGCTACTCTATAATAAAACAACTGAAGGCCTCTTAAATATCACCTTATCTAGTAGCTATACTTGTAAAATCGTTAGAGCAACGCCCTTTTGGCTCCTCAAGCACCATCTCTTCTCTCTCGCTAAATTAACACATTACAATCTGAACCTCTTAGAAAATTGTTGTACCGTTACTATCGTATTAAACCAGCTTACTGGTAACACCAAACAGTCACTCCCCCCTTTCCCACAAATCAGCGTATACTGGACCCTCTCACGATCTGCTACCCTAAAGTTATCGACAGGGAGGAATATTAAGCAGAAAACAATGACATAAAATTGAATATACTAGCATCATTCAGGACATTGGAGTTTGGATGAGTTAACCACTTCAGAAAATCACTAGGAGCAGTATCAAGATACTATTATACTCGTTATACTTGGTAAGCGGCGATGCAGGGAACGAAATTTACATGGATGCAATAACTTCGTCACTAATATCGACTGCAAACGTGCAAAGAAAGCTCCATAAAGTAAGAGTAATGCACTTAGTACAAATGACATATCACTGTTTAACATGCCTGAAATAGTCAAGTGGCAGCACCCCTCAGTCTGCTCGCAGTCAAGTAAGAGCATTTTTGCAAGTCCTCCAGAGAGCAACCACATGCCACTGGAAGAAGAAAAAGAGAGAAAAGTAGGAACGTTTTGTACATTAATTTTCCACCATTTAGGTTAAGCATTATTGCCTCTTAATTACAAACAAATGAGAGAGAGAGAGAGAGAGAGAGAGGAAACAGCGGTGGCAGCCTAAGCAGTTTGTAGTTCAACATACAGTATGTTAGATGAAAAATCATGTAAGCACCCTAGCTATTCTTAAATGCTAGAAATAAGGCGAAAGAAAAGTGAACAGATGAAGTGAATGAGAAACAGAATAGCTAGAGCAAGTTGTCAGCTCCACCTGCTTGAAGTCATTTTCAGATTTGCTAACTGAAGAGAGTGGCAAATACAAGTCTATAACCTCTGAAGTGTTATAAAATTCATAAACGTAAGATTGTTCGAGTGTTGATTTACAGCAAAGAAACATAAGTACATAAGATATTATCAAACAAATACCTGGATGAATTGACACTCCCCAGATCAAAGTTATTTGTCCTTGGAGCAACATCAAAAATGTTTTTCTTCAGAACCACCGCAATAACATTAGAGGGTGAGCTGTAGAAGTAGAAAAGAAATGTAACAATAGGCATCTTAAATAATATAACAAAGAAAACATGATGTGGGTAATAACAAGAGAAAGAAGTACAAAAAGATCTTTTATAACTGCGCAGAGTATCTTATGTTCGAGTTTTGTTCATAAGACACAGCTAAGCACGTAGAAAGGTCCCAGATATGGAATAAATAGAGGTACACTAATGAACTACACATTAATAAGACAAGTAACAGATACTATTGAGATAAAAAAAGGTTTCCAGTCTAAAGTCATCCAGAAACATTTGAACTGGTGTAGCATGACCGTGGAAATGATAACCTAGAATTGAGCGGAATGTACGATGTATTGAGCGGAATGTACAATGATAACATAGAAGGGAGGTCTGGCAACTAGTCCCAGCCGCGATCATTTGGAGTATATGGACCGATAGGAATAATAAAGTCTTCAAGGAAAAGGACCTAAACTCGATCGTTGACATTGAAGATGTTAAGGGTGTGATCTACTCATGGGTTAGGAGAATTAATAAGTTTAAGAATGTATCCTATCTAGATGTAGTTGTAAATTGGGAGGCTTGGATATCGTGAGATATCAGCTCTAAGCCACCCACCCACTTGTACATAGTTTTTTCTCCTTAATATATTCATTCTAAGTTTCAAAAAGAAAATTATCTTAATTTATTTTCTAAAGGAAATATGTATTCATAGTAGATCAATAGTATGTGATATTTCCACTGATAGCCTTGTGCTTTTAAAATTGAAGAATGAAGACATAGATCCTGTACATACTACTATACTAGATCAGCAGATCTATTTACAAAGAGACAACAAGTCTTAAGAGATGGAGGATCAGTCTAGTGACATATTATGGAATTCCGATCCTATCATCCTCCCATAAATGAGGAAATAAGGCCACTTCCACAGGTTGCTCAAACTACATTAGAATCTGCTTTTATGACCTTATCCAACTGGAACAACTTTTCCTCACCAACATTTTGCAACAACTAGACTATGAGAATTCTGAGGTATTTGAGGTCACAAGAACAAGAAAAAAAGAAATGATTGTTAAACCAATCCGAGGGAATAACGGCTTACCAGTTCATCAACTTTGCCAGAATACCAACACTTGCAGACATCACTTTTGCACTGTTGACGTTTGGTGGAAGATTTCTTGCTAGAGTACAAATTATCTCAACCACATCAATCCTATAATATGCATAGGCAACTTATTACATTGAAGGGAGATACAAACAGATTAAATATTGTGAGTCAAAAAGGAAATCTGTTTTCGTAGTGCATACTTCATACTCTTGTCAATGTGTCCATTCCTTCGTGCTGCTTGAACTTGTGATGAATTGTCAATGTCCATTAAAGAGAAACATACAGCCTACAATGATTGAAGTATTCATTCATTATCGTTCTGACAGTAGAAAGTTCCTGGCACTAGATTGCAACAAATGTAAAAAAATTATTCACAGTTCCACATCAAGTAGAAAATATGCTTAGAATATGTCTTACGGTCATGTTCATCCAAAGGATGGCTGCTCTGTGATTGTCAAGATGACCTAGCTAGCGGTGATATTGGGTCTTCAAGTAACTCATTTGTCTCTTCCCTTTCTACATTTTCTAATCTATGTTCATCTCTAATATATGGAACTTTCTTACACAAGTAGTGTAAAATATATTAAATTATGTCAACGTTTTATTCGTGTATAGTGAGTAGTGTATTCATAAGTTATCTCAAATTTTCAGTAAAAGAAAAAGAAAAACGAGGCTTAGCTGAGTTTGGTGAAGTCACTCCCAAGCCAACTAGTTGGCCTGTTTGTGTGGAAAAACTCCTAATATTTATATAAACATTTGGAAACCAGAGTATTGACACTGTAACCCAACATTATATTAATCATATGTGAGCAGATACATATATGGGAAAAAGATTTGTGATCACTTTAGATTCTTAGTGGAATATAAGTGTGTAAATTATTTTAATCCCAAGGAGAGCAAGAAAACAACAACTATTAGATTTTTCTCGCACAACTTTCTTAATAATTGAAAAAATAAAAACAATTTTTAACCAATTAAATAAGTTTATTCCAGAGAACAAGAATAATCAAAACTGAAAAATTAAATTAATAAAGTAAGAAGCAATGAGTAAACATTTCGGCCTAGGAGTTCATAGCCATCAAAATGCAAAATAAGATGATAACTTCCATCGGAAATTACCGTGTTCAAGGACACCAGTCTATAAAGCAGGTCGAGAACAGCAACAATTTCTTCATAATTGGTCAAATGGAATCCCCTAGCCAAACGAAGGAGCAACACAAAGACTCCTGACTGTGTATACTGCACAAAGAAAGATGCATATATATTAAAAGGAAAACAAAAATAGTGACATCAAGATAAATTGAACCTAGCAGAGAGAACTACCTAACATTTAGAATTCCGATCATGTTTACGAAATGCAAGGGCTAACAAATTGACATCAGGTTGATCACAATGCAACAACTTCTTTCTCAGTTTACTATTGTGCGTGTAATAGTTTAGAGAGATAGTACGACGTGTTCCACAGTTCATATCAGATAAGGCACATTTTTCTTTTACCTATATAATCACTCCCTCTAATGTTCCATCTTCACCTACAAGACTCACCACTAGAATGAAGGAGATGTCATTTGATCAAGATGACAATACGATCAAACAGTTGGAAAGGATCGATGAAGATCATCAAGTTTAGTCGCTTTAAGGATTGCAGTTCAAGCAATTGACTCGCGGCTAATGGCGACTAGTCCTACAACGGGTTACATATAAGGACATCGGATTCGATCACCAGTTGCAACTAGGAAAAAAAGAGGGGCAAAGATGTGGGTCTCCGAGCCCACCATGGGCCGGCATAGCGCTGCACATGGGACGCACTAGGCCTGCTTTCTGTCAGGCCTAGGGCCTGAGGGATGAAGGCCCTCGGCCAAGGTCAAGGTCGGTCCAGGGACAACCGCCTCTAGGGCAGCCGCTCTAGAGGAACAGGCGGTTCCCCACCTCCTCACACAACCAAGTCTAGGGTATATAAATAGCCTTGACCGGTTAGAAGAAAAGTGAGAGAGAAAAAGAGAACTTTGGGTTTAAGGTTTTTGCTCTTGCATATTCATTCAAGGAGAACTAACTTAAGTCAAAATTTAACTCTCATTCTAGTTGAAAGAAGATTGGATATTTTTGTGAAACTTTAAATGAATATATTGAAAAAGAAAACTATGTATGAAGGATAAGGGATAGGCTACTGATTATCTCACGATATCCAGGCCCCCCAGTTAACTACAACATCTACAAACTTTTAGCCTCCTAATCCAACAAAATATGGTTCCTTTGACATCTTCTGTATCTGTTGGTTGATAAGTTATTTTCTTTGAAAATCTTGCTTTTGTCCTCATCCTTCTAGATGCTCCAAACAATCGCTAGTGGGACTTCTTCCAAATATCCTTCTCATTCTTCCTCTTCCAAAGACCTTCCCATTGCTCCAACGCTAAAACTATAGATTTCGGCCTGCACCATAGGATTCTGAGAGAATTACTGAAGAACTTCCATAAGTCTTCAGCTACCTTGCGTTGTAGGAAAAGATGATCAATGTTTACTTCCTCTTTTTTACATAGGATACATCTGTTTGGCATGAGAACTCCCCTTCTTTGCAAAATATCGACCGTTGGATTTTATATTGAACCATAGCCCATAAGAAGATTGGGTTTTTTATATTCATCATTTAAGAAGAAGAAGAAGAAGATGTTTTTCGTGTTCTAGCTGACCCCCGATGAAGATCAAGCATTCGAGTTTCTGTCTCTCAAGTAGAGTAGCTAGAATTGGAGTTCTCGGACCTTTACTCATAATGAGCTATTGGATTCTAATTATAAGGAGCAATCGAATCATAGAGAGGAAGCGTTTCAAGGTATACATTTCTACAATCTCTAGCTAACTCATATTAGATTTGTGCATGCGGTTAGACATAGTGATACTGTGACAGACATAAGATATATGAAATTCCGCGGAGAGTACTAGGTAGAGTTCCACATATCCCAACACAGAATAACATTAAGTGAAAGAAACCATACCAGGATCAAGCAAAACATTTAGTTTCTAAAAAAACTTCAAAACAATGAACAAGAACAAAGATACAAAATATCTAAGTACATACCTCCCAACGAACCAATGCATTATTTCCATCAATGAATTTCAAGACTTGACCGCGGGTGCCACTAGGAACCAGTACACCCTCAACTCCGGGAACATATAGTTGTTGTTGTGTCTCAATGACCTCAGAAGTATGATCACTAGGAACCTTAAATAAGGATGATATACCAACTGATTTATCCAGAAAATCGTACCTGCACACAGAATAAAAACGCAACAAGGCAATAAAGATAAAATAAGATTAAAAAATATTGGCAAGAAAATACTAGTGTTAATAGCCAAAACGCGTTTGAATGAGTAAAGTTGAACTAGAAGCAACCACTCTTAATACCCAGGCGATCCTATACCACTGGAGCAAACAACTTGTATGGGCCAAAACCTTGCCTTTTTAGATTTTTTCGGTTTCTTGGGAAGCTACGATTCATACAACTTAACTGCTAACTTTCTTTTCCCTGCAGACGCTAGTCTGCTCACTTAGGGTCCACATTTTATAGGATCTTAAGCCTTTGTACGTTCTTTTTCTGTTTAGTTAAATCATATTTTGAAAAAAAGAAAGAAATGGAACTATCCTCT
Source organism: Eschscholzia californica subsp. californica (assembly GCA_002897215.1). Classification (NCBI taxonomy): domain Eukaryota; kingdom Viridiplantae; phylum Streptophyta; class Magnoliopsida; order Ranunculales; family Papaveraceae; genus Eschscholzia; species Eschscholzia californica. The sequence goes on along the minus strand of BEHA01050393.1, from coordinate 171,067 downwards.
TCTTCAGTGCTTTATCAAGAATAGAATGTGCGTCTAATTACTTGTAATAGCATAAGGAATCCTAGCCTTTCTGTGGTAGTCATAATCCTCTCCAGTGGGTGATGCACTGGTCTGTGCTGCCAGAGATCACCCACTGGACTTCTATTGACTTCGACAAGATATACCAGACTGGTTGAGCTTCCCTGCCAGATAGGAATAGGTGGTTGTGTATGATTCTCGGCTCTCCATTGCATTTGCACCGGACACACCAGTCAGGCCAATTCTACCTTTTTCTCCTCATAACGTCTGCTGTCAGGAGCCTATTTAGTACTGCCGGCCAGATGGTGAGGTAAACTCTAGTATTCTATAGTTCCATGCCTACATAGTAGCTCTAACCCTAACAATAACTGCCTCCAGTTTCTTAATCAACTTCTGATTGGATGATCTAAGGTGCCCGAGTTAACAAAAAATCAAATGGAGAAACAGTTGTTGCTGAAACTGACTTCCACAATCTTGGGAAGTCAACTCTAGAAGTCAAAGCAGAAAATGTGAAGTCCATGTCACTCAAGATTTATTAAGTAGACAAAGAAAATAACTGAAGAGATTCAAAGGCCAAATTCATGGCAAACTTTTGTATGTATGTTTACTTCAATTGATCAGTAAAGGACAGCCTATCCTTTCAAAAATCATGGAAGGTGTCGTGTTTTTCTTGGTCCTGTTTAAGCACTGATCCAAATTACAAGTAGAGTATGCGATCTCGAGAAGGAAAAAAATAGAATGGTGGCAACCATTTTGCGGAGTGTGGACAATTGTATGTTCATAAAATGCTGGGATAAGTGACCCCTCTGAAAGCCATGTAAACAATAAGCCTTGCCTCGTTGCATCAAATAAACCTTTTCAAAGTTCCTTAATGTGAAAGAGAAAAAATCAACATTGGGAGATAGGCAGGCTCAAACTTGTGCTAGACTGGAAATCCTCAGGTCTCTATGGAGTGAATAAATTTCAAGTACCACAGCTCAAGCACCAACTATTACCAACATGAATGTATTGACTACAAAGGGGAAGATTTATAATAATGTTTTCCACCTAACAACAAAAGCATGAGTTGCTAAAATCCTCTTCCGGATCTATGTAACACAAACTCGTTAACACGCTTGCCTGATACTGGTGACGCTTCAATGGGTGAAAGGGCTAGGACACACTTTACGAATACCACTATGATATACCATAAATTATGATTTGCTTGACAAATAACTTGGCTCAATGTCAAGGTAAAGAAGATATCAACAAGAAAATAAGTTCGCTTACACGCATTCTGCAGGCCAAGTTCCTTCACATAATGCCGACAAGAAGCGAACTAGTTCCACGATGCGAAATGGGAATTCACCTTCTAAAGTGCAAAGAAGGCACCGAATAGGACCGTCGATAAAACTTTCTTTATCCCAAAACTGAACACAAAGTGATTCCTGCACCATACTAATGCAACCAACCTTCAATAAATGATTTGACTATTTACAAAAAAAAGTTTGTGTAGAGATAAATGATCCTTTTGGAAAAAAAATGATCGTCAGTTAGGCCAAAAATATTATAAAAAAGATTGTGATGCATACAGACCTCACCACGGTAGATCCCACAAAGAATATTTAATATTAAGTTGAGAGTATCATCTTCTGACTACAGAATGAAGAAAACAGGGGTAAGTAATTCATATATTCTCTTACAAGTCACCAGACAAATACGAATATGCAAAAGTTACCTGAAGAGTTATTTCATAAGATGCAACAAAAGCAGAAACAAATGTCCTCACCACACTCCGATAACCAGCAATTGGTCCCTGAGAAAGAACATTTAAGCAAAGATAAACCATAATAACACTTCAATAATACACCAACATCATAGCACATTAACAATACAGTGGCGCAGTTAATACAAGAAGCAATTATCTCTCCTAGAACGAAAGTTGTTGATATACGACACAGAAATAGACAAACTGCGCTGATAAAAACCAAGAAATGAAATTTCTTGGTTTCAGTGAAAATTTCAGTCAGTTCAAAAGTGGAAACGTTTCGTAGAAATGTTTCGGTCAGGGTGGAAAGCTTACAAATCTACAGATATGATAGAAATATGATGCAATTATGTATAACAAGATTATTAAACCATAATGAAGCACAAAAATGATGTTTAACATTATCAATTAGTTTGAGGAAGTATTAACAATCACACAGTTACTTCTGGGGGTAAATTGAATAACTCTTTGGCTGTAACACCCAAAAGATAACATTCTTACTGATAATAGTTAATAGTTAACAAACTATGTTAGTTTGAGAAGGTATCGTCAATTACGCAGTTATATCAGGGGTGTTACTAAGATAAAATCAATTTAGGCAGTGAAGTCAAGGTGTAAATCATTCAAATGGACTTAAAAACCATGGGAAACATAACATAAATATCAAGAGAGATCTAAGAGAAGTGAAGATGAAAAAGACGAAGGAAGGGATATGTTTCTAGTATTAGTTTCTCCGATTTTTTTGCTAGATTTCTACTATGTCGGTCGAAATTTCTATCATGTCGGTGGAAATTTCGATATTTCCAACAACTTCGGTGGAAATTTCGATCATGTCGGTGGAAACTTTGCAGGAAATCGTTGTAAGTGTTATTTCGTGCACCTAATCTCATTTTAGGAAACGTTTCGCGAAATTTCACCTTCGGGAAGTTTCATTCCTTGATAAAAACACAAAATTTGCTTAAGAATTTAACAGGAATAAAGGTCTCATGTCAAGAGGTGCCTCAAGTTCAAGCCAAATAATTGCGACTCAATTCAAAATCAATAGCTACATTATTTCTACATCTCCAAAGATACTGATCTAGGCGACTGGCTCTCTGGGTTACCTAGATCTCCTTCAATCATTGAGGTGTTGTACCTCCTTGTAGTTGACAAAGTTCGACCCCACAGGAATATGCAATATCAGCAAACAGAAACTCTTAGCTAGCAGGAATTGTCATTCAACACACAATAAATACTTGCAGTTGCAGGAGCAGAAGATCCAAAATATATACCATTAACACCAAGTATGAAGTTTTAAGCAACCCGCGGAGATTTTCAAATTTCAATCCCATCAGTTATCCCTTAATAACTCTGTGTTACATGAATACCTGCTCAACTATCAATAAACTCATCAACTAGCTCCTAGTCTCCTTCAATGAGGATAAGACCCACATTAACCAACTAGTCCAAATCTTATAATGCATGAAGTGAAAGGACAATCCCATCATTTATCCCTTAATAATTCTGTGTGACATGAATAGCTGCTTTTTTTTTTTGAAAACTTTGAATAGCTGCTTGACATTTTTTTTTTTTTGAAATGAATAACTCTGAGTGACATGAATAGCTGCTTGACATGAATAACTGTGTGACATGAATAGCTGCTTGATAATCAATATAAGACCCACATTAACCAACTAGTCCAAATCTTATTATGCATGAATTAAAATGAAAATTGGGTAACAGGAGATAGGTGAAAAAGCAATAAGAGCAGAGTAACGTTATCATAACGAATAGCCAACAAGTAACTATTTTGGGCTACATGGAAGGCAAAATACGAGATAGTCTTCACTGACAAATCTCATTCGACAGATCACATCATCTTCTCGGCTACATGCCTCGTCTTCCATTGGCGCAGAAGATATGCTTGGGCTAGATATAAATCCTTCACAGACATGGTATATTTTGGGAGTCTTTTATATTTTTATTGTAATGGTCTTTCTTTTTTATGAATCATTTGAATTAATTGAAAGGAAAAGGAATTATACAAGGAGAGGGAGCTAAAAGCTCACAAGGAGCTTAGAGCTACCCTCCCAAGGGGTTCTTTTTCTTTAATTTAATCAAAGTATTCAAAAGAAAAAACAAGTAACTATTTTGTGATCTTAAAGAGGTAGCTTACATCTGAATCCTTTAATAGGTCCTGTTGAAGAATCTCTAGAACGTAATTCAACGGTTCAGCATTAAATGCTTGTCGAACATAACCAATATGATCCATATCCTGAAACAACCAAAAGTGGACAGCATGTTAACAAACAATCAAGTTAATGTAAGAACAAGAGTTTACAAGGTCCACGAACCGCAAGAAAGCTGCATTCTTCTTTTTCTGGAAGTGAGGAAACTAGACAAAGGAAAACTGCCCAGGCAAGAATCAAGGGACCTGCTTCATGTGTCTCATAAGCATTGAAGCTTGAAATCATCCCATCCACTTCTTGAATATCCATCAAAGAAAACACAGAATGGCCCTGACTGATAAATAATGTTTAGAATAGAAACAAATGAATAGAACAAAATGATGATAGCCGGATCAAAATATTTGGTGGGAACCTGAAAGGAACTTGATCATGAACCATTTGGAGAAGATTTTCCAGATCCAATGTTTCAATAAGAATAAGTAGGAATTGAACTCTTGAGTGATAAAGAGATTTTCTTCCTTCAATAGATATTGCAAGTTTTTCGAAGTTAAAAGACCCAGATAACATTCCCTGGAAGTCAATGTCCATAAGCAAGGATTTAGATGAAGATACCCAAATTGGAACCAGTAAAAGCAATTGGAGCGAAGCATAACCTTGTAAAGTGAGCACAAGCTTTTCCAGTTTTTGCCGTTACAGATGCACAACGACTCATAGTAAATCAGGAAAAGGATATCCAAGACCAAGTTTTCTTCAATTGATGTTTCTTCTGCCCACAGGGTGGCTAGGTCAACATCCTGTAAAAATTCAGTCTAATGCCCGTCAAAGAAAAACAGTGGAAGTACTAAATTAACAACTAAAATGCGAAAGAAAATAATATGCAGATTGTGAGACATAATTTACTGTCCCAACTGATAGAATATTGTCCATACCAAATGTTCTGGATGCTTGGAGGACAAAAGGTCTTGAAGGACATCAAGCAATTTCCTATCCATTCCATCAGAAATGAGCTTAGATGCCTCATTCCTAATGGCGTCACTTTCATCAGAATCATTTCCCATGTATACTACGCGCACCAAGAAAAGAAACAGATTAGTTGCAACTTCATCGTAATTGAACTTAAAACAACTATTTGAAATTTTTAAGGTTCCAAGTGGGAATTGAACCATTGAAAAGCTGGAATTAAAAGACCCAACAAAGAAAAAGTGAAAAACATATGGTTAATAATGGAAAATCTTCCCGAAACAGATAAAATATGATGTCCATGAAAAGGAAGGTCTGTAAAAAACAGTTCTTAAGTATTGCTTGGGGAAACACCGCTATGTTGAACCAAAGAAATAACTTGTAGCTGTCTACTTGGTCAAAATAGAACATCTAGCATTCTACCAATAAACAAATAAGTGGTTTGCAGTCTACGCAGGCTCTAAGAGAGTAAGAGGCTAGCACAAGTACAGGTAGGAAAGGCGTCAAAGCAGACTTACTGTTTAGAACAAAGTGGACTTCCCAAAAAACAGTCTTGCATTTTAGATTTGCTAGTATAGTTGTAGTTTAGTCCTATTGTACGGAGAACTCTTGTCTAATAGCTAAAAAGTAAAAGAAACCCCAGGCACCACCTTATACAATACAACCAGCATAATAGTGCTAGAAATGTGAAAGTGAACTGTTTATAAGTATCAAACCTAACCACTATACATAAAATACAAATGTGGGTAAACCGTAAATACTTTAAAAAAGTAAGAAAATTTAAAAAAACGACAAAGAAATTCTGGAAATTGAATGAAACGTGGAAGAGGCAAGACAACAGGACATCTGGTACATCCACAAAGTAGACCAATATTATGACAGATATTTACTTACATGTGTGCATGATAATTTGCCTGGTACACTTCAGCAAGCATTGTCGTTCAATGTAGTATTGAAGTAATATCTTCATAAAATAGAATATTGATACATCAGATAGAAGGGTCAGGGACAGGAAGAATAGCAAAGTTCTTATAGGTTATTATCGGCACTTGAAAAGTACACTAATGGCAGAAATAAACACACTAACCAAATGAATAAATTCTTGTGATTCAGAATCTACTGCTGCATTCTCTCGTTCTGCTGACCTTTTGACAAGAATGTACGACTGTACCTCGTCTAAACCCTGGATAGCCACTAGCAGATGTCAGTTTGACAATTACAGCCATACTTGATTTGGAGAAGATAGATCTTTGACGAAAAAAGGTTTATAGTGAAGCAAGAATGACGACAGTAAAATCAAGAAGCATGTCATTGCACTGGTATAGGCAAGCAGTTAGCACAAAATCCCAGAAATTTAAATGCTTCCATTATGCACCATTTATTCATATAATGGTATAAGAATGTTTTGAAGTCTGAATTCACTAATCCTAAATACTGTGTTTAAGATAATCTTCCAATGCAGGATACATTC
>BEHA01050393.1:112856-142065 GCA_002897215.1 Eschscholzia californica subsp. californica | reverse complement strand
AAAAAGATATGCATGATTAATTTATTATTGATACATGTTAAGATGAATTCTAAAATCCTAGGTCCTCTCCCCCATTGATCTGTTTACCGGTATTATTTGTCTTTGTTATTTTAGTATTTTGATATTTCATCACCAAAACCATTTAAAAGAAAATTTACTGAAAACTTCACTGCACATTTACAATTTAATAGTAAAAATTAAAACTTGAAAAAATAACTCATATAGAAAAAAGGGGTAATCTTATATATTATTTGATACATAATGAAAAGCAAACTTTAGATGAAAAAATCACATTAGATACTGTTTTTATAAAATGTAAAAATACATTATGCAAAATTCGTATTCAAAAGTAGAAAAGTGAGCCAACTTATGCAATGTAAAATAAATTACAAAACCATCAAGTTGAGAAAGCTAAATTTTCTATCATTAAACACTAATTAAGATTGCGCAACAAAAAAAAACACTAATTAAGAATTGATGTGCGCTCCACCACCCCTCCTTAGGCAATGCATGATAACTTCATTTATTGGGAAATCATAAACAAAAATGATAAACGTACAGTCTGTTCAAAATCAAATGATAAGAGTCCTTAAAAACAATGACATACAGAAACAATGACATACAGAAAATGAGAAAGGAAGGAATTACCAACTAAAAAGAGAAAAGGTATTGTGATTCTCACGTGAAAAGTTAGAACTGTGATTGAACATAGAATTTACTTGATGATGCACAAAATGTCCAGAGGTTGACTAACGTCAAAGAGTCAAGAACATACTTGAAGTCCAACGGGTCAACCCGACTTAAGGTAATAGAATAGCTAAGTCCTTGACATTCCGCCACCTACATCTCTAACTGGGAGGTCGGCTAGAGGTATCAACCCTCTTTCGCCCCCGGTACAAACAGATCAGCTCTGGAGTTTCTAAAGGAATGGGGGGGAGGGGTCCACGTAAGTTAGGTCGATGCCTCACACCCTAAAATGAGGAGGCAGAAACGCTCCAGCAGCTTACCGACTCAATCTCGAAATCTCCTTATGAGATCCCAGTCGGCTAAAGATCTTAAGTGTTTAAGCAAACTTGGACTTCAATAGTCTCAAATGAGGAAACATCTCCTAGAAGATCTATCGCCTCGACAGGATATCTACGAAGGATCCTTGAACTTAGGAACTTCTATTTATCCTAGATACTATATAATTACAAGGGAAACCCTAACCAGGAACAATGGGAAACTTCCCTAAACGGTGGAGCACAACCGCCTCATCTAGACTGTCTAATCACAGTCGGTCTACTTCGGCCTATAAAAGGGCCCCCATCGTCTTTCACAGGACAGGTTCGAATAAACTGAACACAATCACTTTACACTGAGTTACCCTAACTCGCCCCCAAAAGGTTCAATTAATATTCAATCTTTTACTGCAGAGAACACCCTGACTGTCTTGAGCGTCGGAGTGGTTTTCGAACCCTTTGCAGGTTTTCCCCCAAGAATCAAGGAGCGGGATCAGGGTGCGAGAACCAGAGCAGAAGCAGGAATCTAACTCAACATCACGGAATATTCGATCATAACGGATGCTGTCATGCATCAAGTCTATGTTTCGTGCTGACATAACGGGAGACCATTTTTTAACATCAACATTACTGTTCATCATTTTACCCACTAAAAACCTGAAACTGAAAAATTAGATTAAAGTCATATTGAATTTGAGAAGACTTTGACCCACTCTAGAAAGAGGAAGGAGAGATTAACCTGATAACTAAAAGAGGACTTAAACTCACATAGATAGCATCATGGAAATTAGTGTGTCATGGAAACTAAAAAATTACCTGGAACTCTTAAAATTTTTGAGATCTTTGAAGATCCGAACTTTGAAGATCTTAACGAATAACATATCCTAACATTGATTTTAATATATGACAAAGTTGATGTGTAATTTATGTAGTTTAAGTAAAGATAAAAGTGTTCACGAGCCTTTGGTGCAGTGGTTGGACACCCCTCTTAAGCCCATGAGGTCGTGGGATCGAGTCTCGGTAGAAGCAGTTTGCCATCAAGATTTATCCTATGTAATTTAGGCTATAAATAATGTAACAATTTATCGGGCTTTAGGCCTCTTTGTTGTTGGACTTTAGGCCTCTTTCATTCTTAGTTAAAATTAGGCGGTTATCGTGTTTATTATATCTTTATGATGTATCAATGTCTTGTAACGTGTAACGTAGATCGTAATCGTATTCTTAAAAAATAGAAAAGTAAAGATAAAAGTGAACTTTTTACAAAAAATTACATTTTTGTTCTTGTATAAACCAAGCACCTAATTAAGAATATGTCAGGAATCATATTCTCATTCTCGGTCAAACCAAACATTAAACGACAATAAACTGATCGGCGATCCCCAAACACGGCCATACTGTTTTTTTTTTTAAATCGTTCAGCTGCCTTGAACCCTTGACTTCTAAAGTGGAAGAGTATACCTCTTACCCCTACAACCAATAATTGTTGGCAACACGGCCGTACTTTTAATCGGTCATTAGAACGGGGCATTTTGAATTACCCATTTCTGTCAAGGGGGAAGAAAAGTTAAAAACCCTTTCCCGTCTGATGCTGAAAACGCCGGTGATCAACCAAGCCCCAAACCCATAGCTAAAATAAAAACTAGGGTTTCAAAGCTTTCTCTCAAGTTGTAATGGCCGTCACTACTGATATTACTTTGTCTCCTCTGATCGCTGCTCAGCTCAGTTACCTCCTCCATCACTCTCCTCTATCAATCAAGGTATAAAAATTTACAAACCCCTCTTTCATGCTATCAAATTTGATCCGAATCCACTTACAATAACGATCTAACACAGTCAAAACAAATTTATTTTCAAATCTATTTGTTACAGCTAATATTAGAAACCCTAGATCTCAAATTTTAGTTTCAATTCGAAATTCATTATACTGTATTCGTACTGCTAAATTTTGCAGGTTGATCGGATATGGTCGGGTAGCAAAAACCCTTATTTAGCTGATCGTTTCACTCTATTGATACCACTCTGCCTTGATTACATAAAATGTTAGTAAATTTTTCATTTTCATTTCAAACTTATCTATCTGTTACCATTTTCTACTCGAACTTTTGATGTTTTATGTTATTTTAAAAGTTGTATCATCAATGTCGTTCTAGGGGACGTTATATACAACGCACATTACCCATTGGCAGCTCCAGATATTATATTCGCCCCGGAAGATGAGAATTTTCACCCTCTTTTTGTTACTGGTGATGGGGAGACTCTGAAGAACAGTTTATCTGATTGGAATATTAAAGACCCTTCCAAGCTGCTTTCGCTTATTCACGAGCTTAGGTTAGGATTTTGAAAAAAATTCAACCTTAATTTGACTATGATTGTGCAGCAAAGACCAGTTTTTATGGATTTTAGAATGATGTGTGTAGGGATGTCTACATGTTGTACCAGAGGAAGCGAATAGCAGAACTTGATGACGAAAGATTGAAGTTTGAAATCAGCACCATACATTCTAGAGAAGTAACTTAATTTGCACCATATTTCTATACGTGTGTGCATTTGTGTGTGTGCGTGAGCTTACGTGATTTGGTATCATTCCATTTGCTCGGGGATCTGTCTTTAACCTGTTTTTATTGTTGTGGGACAGGGAATTGAAGTCTATATGGTTTCGGGACCTGAAAAGGTGAATAATTTTGGTTCTTCTATAGTTACTTTTTCCGCTGCAACAGTCCACGTATATTGTATTTCATTTAAGCCTTGGTTAAATTTCTATTGCTTTGAATTTTAGTGTAGCCAGAGGAAGTTAAATTTGCTGTACCTTTATTGGACATAGACTTCAATAAACTAGTACATGGATGTCCGTGGAAGCATCAACAAAAGATTTACTTACAGGTCATTTTCTGCTTCTCTGAATGCAAATTAATTACTATTTATATTAAAGAGTATCAGATTAGTACATTTTACCATTTTACGATTTAGTTGAGTGTCATAACATGTCATATGTCAAAGGGAGTATATTTATACTGGATTAGCTGGCATGTTTTAAGAATCAGTTGGCTTCAAACTTACTAAAATAGTAACCTTCAAGGAGAAAAGAGGTACAATTAAAAAATAACTGCTGTAGAAAACAAAACTTATCAACTTTGGTCTTGTTCACTAACTCAATATACAAGCATATTCAAACCCATGCTGCAAATTGAGTTGGGATGGCAGTGCAAAAGCTTATATGTTTTGAAAGGAAATTATGTCCTTCATTAATGGTACTTTACTATCTAACTGCGTCTATGTACATTGATAAAACTCAGCATACAGAATTAAAGCGTATTTACTTTTTGGCGTAGTTTGAAATTGGATGACTACATAAGAAAAGATTATTGAGGAGGTTTATGTAAAACGTGGACAAGTGAAGATGGACCTAAGAACTGACAAAGAGTGCAAATTTGTGGTTGTAAACTGATGATGTCGGAAAGTGGCTTCCTGATACCCATAGGGGGAATAGCCTCTGTAACTCTCGATAAACTCCTTCCTACTACTGTAATGGATATTTGAGCGGCGTGTGTGTGTGTGTGTGTGTCCGTAAAGGCAGTCTGACGCTCAAGTCAGTTTAATGCATAAGTATGAAGAAATCGGTGAAGTTGTAAAGATCGAACCCCTCCTGGATGATCCTTATAGGTTCGCGAGGCGGTGATTTACCACCGTTAATGATAGTCACGTAGGATGGTCGTATAAGGAAATCATCACGTATCGTGATCGCATATTTTGTCAGTAACAGATCCAACTGGAGAAGCGAATCTTTAGCGGAGTCTGGCCTTTTGCGTGATCGCCATTCTTTCGGGCAGAGCAAAGCTCAAGGTATCGAACTCACTTCTGCTAGATCTCCCTGCTCTGTCTCTCTGGTCAGAGCAGGGCTCAGAGCAGAGCTTGCTCAGATCCACCTCTCCACTTGCTTCTATGCTATAACATATTTTCAGGTGTCGAGTAAACTCGTGCTGTCCTCCCTACAATCTCTCCAATTAAAATAGGGTTCAGGGTAGAGAGTTTATTCAGATCCACTTAGCTATTAGCTCTATCAAAGGCTCATTCTTTGTACATGTCTGAAGATGGAACATGCTGCGCAGCAGCTCAGGTCAATTTGTTGATGTTTTGGCATGGTCAAAGTTTATTGGGGAGGTTTATGTAAAACGTAGACATGTGAGGATAAACCTAAAAAATGAGAAAGAGTGCTGAGTTGAGGATGTAAACTAAGCAGTTGCGTTTGAAGATTGGCCAAGTGCCGAGTCAGACCGAGTGTATTTACTTTTGCATTCTTACATATATCATATTTTCATGCATACACCACATATGTCAACTATTATGCTTCAAATTAAGCTCTAAAATTGCAAAAATAACTATCAAGAAATAATTATAAAGTAAATAAATTGAACAAGTATCAATTATAAAAAATTATGTGCCACAAAATCAAGTCAAATAATAAGTAGTAAATAGCTAAAATAAGTTGATGATGAAGAACTTGGATGATTCAAACCTTTCTCTTTTTGTCTTTCTTCAATTTGGATGCATTGATTTCTGAAGAATTGGAAGCCTATGGTTTTGATTCTTGTATTTTTAAAAACTTAACTTGTCTTAATTCTTGTATTATAATTTATAAGGAGATTTCAATTTTTATTTTCAGCCTTGTTTGTATAGAAGTAGGATATATTATTTCAAGTTTTAGAAACACCATATTTCTTAAAAATGGTAAAAAACTACCTGCAACAAAATTATAATTGAGTCACCCACACTTGACTAGACTTGTCGAGGTAAGCCGAGTTACTCGCCAAGGTCTAGGATCGGGAACTCGCTAAGGTTTCGGCTTGGGCTACTCCCGAGAGCCGATCCCCAAGCAACTTGTCCGTTTCGGCCGAGTTTGACAACACTGGTTGTAAAAAAGATAGTGAAGCAATATGACCAGGGGCGAGGTTTAGGAATACGGAGAAAAGGACACAATGAAATTGAGCTTAACATTTACATTCAAGGGTTATCTCTAATTGGGTGAATTGATAAGGCTTTGTGCAAAAATATATTTTCCCAGTAAATATTTATGCACTTCCAGAAAAGAAAGGGACATTAAGATTGGGCGGGCAAGTTGTAATGGAATAGTTAGTTAGGTTGTAAGAGACATATCTCTTTTGAAGAAGGGTCTTATGAAGAACTATAGAGTACTTGATGATTTTACTCCAATTTTGGGAAGAAAGTACGCGTCGTAATAAAAATTTTCAAGTAGCATGAGCACTTGTCTTAAACTGAAGACGCAGCTGTAAATGAAAATTCATGATATTCAAATAACTGGCCCTGCACATGGTCAGTTGGTTAACTTTTACCTCTATTGATTACGAACGTCACATATATTGCCTGATTTTTGCATGATAACTGAAGAATATGACGTGATATCGGCAATTCTCTCCCAAATGTTTATTACGAGACCCAAAGAATAACACTTCTTTACATGGTTTAATCTTATACAACTCCCAATATGTAGTTGCCAAATCTAGGGAACTAGGAAAAAGGAGTTGCTGAAGTGACGAATACAAGATAACGTAGTTCATCTTTTACTGAAGTTCTATTTACTGGTTAGAGTAGGACAGATATGCTAATATAAAAATTTATAATTTCTATTATTCACGCATGATATCTTTGCTTTCTTCCTTTAATCGAATGGTGGAAAATTAGATGGGTACAGGTTGTATTTCCAGTTACCAGAAAATATGCCTCAGCTCCTTCTGCCCCTCGAATAAAACTAGTTTCTTCCCCAGAATTGAAAGCATTATTTTCCATTGAAGATGTCAAGCTTCTTCCATGGTTAGACGGCATGTAAGTTATGCTCAAATAAAACTTGACATAGTTTCGTATGTGTCCTTGTTTGAGAAGAAACAATGTTTTGTTGATATTTCTTGCATCTTTTTTCTGATCTATCTGCAGGTGCATGGCTGAATATCTGCCCAGCATAGAACAAAATCTTAACTTGCAGGTCTGTTAAATTGAGTGATGAACTCGTCTTTCTCGAATTACTTTTGACTATTCCTTCCTTCTGAGAAAAATGGCATGCTTATAACTGCTGTTGTTTCTGAATTACACTTTCTTGTAGATTGTGGAGGCAGTTGCGTCAATTGGCTCTAGAAGACGCTTTATAGAGGCTCTAGCTCCTGTATTCGGAAGGCCAGTAGAAGCGGATCCAGTATGCTTTATAAAAATCTCTTTTTTTTTATCTCGTGTCTACCAATTATGCATTTCTTTACTTGGTTTCTGATTGTTCTCTACCACTAGGTTTTTTGCCGAAAGGTGACTACACTTGCTGCCTCTGGGGTTTTCACATTTCTGGTATGATGTTTCCTTTTTGTTTATTTTTGCAACTACGCGTCTACGCGACTCATTAAAAAGCTGGCCCTTCCATGATTCATCATTAAAGAAAAGTAGATCCTATCAAACAGCATTGAAGCACAACTTTCATTTGTTAGTCAGTTAGATGAAGCCATTTTTGGTTCGTTAATAATATAGTAGAAACATAAAAAAATGTCTTCTTGATTAGTGTCCGAAGGACCACTGATTTCGGAATAATACATTAATTCCTTTTTGTGCCATTTGCTGCACATTAGTTTGTGTAGTTCTCAGTTTCTCATATTGCCTGCCTGGCTGCAACTAAAGATTTTCATATAACATGTTATTGCAGGTGCATTTTTCTTTGTCAGTTCAGTTTCCAAAGCAACAACCAGTTCTGATTTTACAAAGTTCACAGGTAAATGAGAGATCATAAATTCATATTTCTCATGCGTAAGTTCATGTATATGTTTCAACATGTTTTGCGAGTGGGTTAAGAAAAGCTTCATGACATGAGTAAAGATGTATGGAGTTCCATATTTGATTTACACAACAAGATTGGAAACCCTGTTTCTGTTTCCAGAGTGGAGAGACTCAGATATTACGACCCAACAAAGTGGGCCTTCACCAAAGAGTTTAAATTAAGTCTACATTTTCTGAACATTTATCTTCTAGCATTAGAACCCTCTAGAAGAAAAAGAAACATCTCTTAGGTGAATGAGGTTATTTCCCAGACGTTCCGGCCCCAAAGTCCTACATGCCTAAGCCACCTTGCTTAATGACTCTTAGCTTTATAACTGAATCAGTCTTTTTTTTCGTGAAGAGAAGTTTAGGAGAAAAATCCTAGTGTGAGAAATATATACTATTTTAATTGAAATAAACCTCTTGAGAAACCTCCGCCTGCGTATTTACATCAACTTCACATCATGAGATCAACATACCATCACACAAGTACATAATTTGTTCCAATAATGATGACATTTGTCCATTTGACAATACATTTTTGTGATTTCATATACATTTAAATATGCCTTTGCAAACATAAATTTGACTGGTCTCATCAATTATCTATCTTTCGTAGCACTTCAATTCTCAAGGAATGCCAATCATGTCACCTCCCTTGACTGATTACCCATGGAGCCCCAGATGGGAAGCATCACAAATGGCTGAAAGAATCTTGTAAGTTACATCTAAACCCTCTACCTTTTGAAGTTCATTCAGCTTTTTGTTCCCCGAATCTCCGTTACGAAATAATAGAAACTAAAATCTTATATTTTTCTATAAATTCATTTTGGCAGTGAGTTTCTAGTGGAAGAATGCTTAAATTTTAAGAAGTATTGCAACGATACCATAGTTCAGCAACATTAGCATTCAAGATAGGGAGGTAATCAATGTTTAATATCATTTTGATAATGTTGTTATATTCCTTTTCAGAACTTCTCCTTTGTTTTTCTTCCTGGATGAATTTATATTCAAGTTTCTATATTGTAAAAACTGTAATCTGAGGTTGTTAATACCATGAAATATATTGTTTGCTTTTTGTGATTTTTTTTATGACACGGACTTCAAGTCATTACATGACATGGATGTGTCATGAACATATAATATATAGATACATCATGAATCAAATAAGCTTTATAAATGTCATTACCAAAAGCGTCTTGGGCCCTAAAGGGCCTAAAACTTATTTATTCTTATTTTACCTAAGTTTAATAGGTCATGGATGTCTACTTCCACTCAAAACCAAAGCTGGGATCTTTGGGTTTCAGAGTGGGGTTCTAACCACTACTACATCAAGAAGTGGTAGACCGTTCTTGAATATTGGTTCCTATTTTTCAGCCTTTTTTTGCTCGGCTCTTTGGTAGTTGGACAAACATAGAACTGAACATGAAAAATAAGTAATATATGTGGTTTAACGATGAGAATAACTTAGATTCTGGACCGCAGTGATGTGCATTTGTGGTTAAAATTGATCAGTGAGTGGTGGCTCTGTTGGGTCTGGTGACTGGTCAAGCTCCTGCACAGCAACACCTGAGAAGTTACATAGTCTGTTTTATGTAGCAGAGAAGAGATTTTTCATGCTTTCTACTATAGTCTATATCTAAAATATTGTATTAATTCCGTTTCAAAAAGAAGATTGTATTTATTGTGATCCTTTTTGGGTTTTAATTGTAAGGGGAATTCTGTTTTGGATTGGAATTTGTGATCAATCTAGGGCTTTTTCTATGTTGGGCAATTCATTTGTCTCCAAAGACCAGAATTTGTTTGTCTTTTCGTCAAACTACCTTAATGGTTTTTTTATAAAGGTGGGTGATTCGGAGAAATAAGAAAGTGAGCCAAATACACACTCCCTTGTTGCTGTCAGAGGGTTGCTGGTTGGCTCTTGGCCGGCGACGACAGGCAACAACTCTCTTCTCTCTCTTTTCCTTGTTTTTGACACATTTATGGTTTTTTTTATAAAGGTGGGGGCCGTCAGAATTTTGGTTGAGGAAGGAGAAGCTGAAAGGTTGAAATGTCTGGAAGAAATAAAAAGTGTCAAAAACTTTTGTTTGCACTCAAAACTTTATACCCGGATAATTTTCTTATTTCCCTCAATAACCCACCTTTATTAATAACATTTTTTTCTATCTACTACATATACAAGTAACTATCTTCTTTTTTGTTGAAAACATATGTAAATATCTTACACTTCATTCTCTTATCCTTGTGCTTATCTCTCCCTCTCTCCACCTCACTTTTCTCCTTCACTAAAGATGTCGGTAGAAAATGGGCGGCCGACCCGCCCATTTTCTACTAGCAACTTTTATACTAGAAAATATATAACGTTTTTCTTTATCTTCTTTTCTCCCCACCATCAACACTAATTGTGTGCAACTCCAACAAGAAATTGAACGTGATGAACGTTACAAATAATGCTTGGGTTACTTATCATTTGGCACTTTGAGATGTTGAGATTACCTTGCGTTATCTATGCATTCACCAAAAAGTTAAATTTTAATTTTCTAATATTATCCTTGCCTTTGGTGACTTTTGTTGTTTCTATTGTTTTTGTCTTCTCGCTGTTTATCTCCATCTTTTCCTCTTCTTCTTTCTCTCTCTCTCTAAGTTGACGAGCATTTGGGGAGATCCATCACTGACAATGGATTTCACGATCCAATGTACAGATTCGAAGAGATTAAGTAGCCAAGATTTGAATGAGAAGAAAGTGGGGCAAGTAATTCAGTTTAGGGATACTTTAAACGATTTAGGGTGTGTTTGATTGGGAGTTTCTCGAAGAAAATAGAAACAATTTCTCTAAAGTTTTAGATTTTCATGTGTTTGTTACGATTTTGGGAAATCATAAAATTTCACTCACGTGACAAAAATTTCCTAATTTTCCTTTAAATAAGGGAAAGTGTTGACCCTCCTCCCCCCTAAGAATCTCTTTCCAACGACCTTTTTTCTCACTTTCCCATATTTTTCTCAACAACTTTGACCTACCAAGCTTCATCAACTAACAAAACTTCTTCAGTCGAATTTCCATGAGCATTTTCTTCAGCCAAAATTTGGAAAAAAGATCTTCAGGGATTGCTCAACTCCTCTTGATTAATCTCACTTTCTTGAAATTTCTCGTTTTCTATTTTCTATTGTGATAAAAAAGGGGAACATCTATCTCTCACCATAATTATCCTTGTTAAATAAAAACCAATTTCAGTGGTATGCTTCCAATGACTACTTATTTATGAGAGAAATTTTCAATGTCATAAAACTGTATTTCATTGATTTGGTTTGTTCTAAACTATTGTACACGAACTGTTTGATGAAATCTCGAGAAGAGTTTCTTTAATATCATTTTTTGATTTCTTCAATTTCATGTTTGTTGTTCGTGAAACCTGAGTCCGTGTTATTGATTGGGGACATTTGAAATGTCCCCAAATGTCTGTGTTATTGGTTGGGGACATTTCAAATGTCTCCAAATGTATGTGTTATTCATTTGAGACATTTCAAATGTCCTGAAATGTATGTGTTATTCGTTTGGGACACAGTAATATGGACATTTCAAGACAAATTAGTTTTGAAGACATTTTAGTGTAAATTTGGAGAGAAAATGTTTCTCAAAATATAGAAGATATTTGAGGACGCTTGTTTCAGTAAGGAAGATAATAAAAAATAATAATTATTATCAAATTAGACTAATAATGTTTAAAAATATTAATTATTATAATAATAATGATATTATTATCATATTACTATATTATCTTATTATAAAATTATTATGTTATTTTATTATTATTATTATATTATGATATTATATTATTATATTATATTATTATATTATATTATATTATTATATTAATATATTAATATATTATTATACTATATTAAATAATAAATATTTACCAATTGTTCTATCAATGCCTACAGATATCTACAGATGTCTACGAAAGTTTTGAAAAATATATATTTAAAAGATTAATCAAACTTTTTTTTATTTCATATGGTAAGGCAGTAATAATATTAAAATAATAAATATTAACTAAATGTCTATCAATGTCTACAGATATTCACGGATGTTTACGAAAGTCGAAAAATATATTTTCGATAAAGTAGTACAAATAAATTATTTCATATGATTAGACAATAATGATAATATTAAAATAATAAATGTCCACCAATTGTCCATCAATGTCCTCAAATACCCACAGATGTTCACAAAAGTTGAAAAATATATTCTTGAAATATGAGTACAAATATATTATTTCATATGGTTAGACAATGATGATAATATTAAAATAATAAATGTCTACCAATTGTCCTTCAATGATAATAATAATAATAATAATAATAATAATCATAATAATAATAATAATAATAATAATAATAATAATAATAATAAAAGTAACAATAATAATAATAATAATAATAATAATAATAATAATAATAATAATAATAATAATAATATCCACTACACATTTTGTCCATGGATTCAATATGTTGAAGGGAAATTTTAAAAGGCCTCCCGTTTTTGTTAAAAGGCCCCTCCTTGTAAATTCGGTGAGAGTCCACCGAATTCTCAAGAGACTATTCGGTGCGAGGCCACCGATTTCACAAGAGCTTATTCGGTGTGAATCCACCGAATTTCACTCCAGTAGCCTATTTTTGTGTATTCGGTGTGCTCGTACCGAATCGTGAATTCGGCGGGCTCGCACCGAATTCATGTGAGGGGGGCTTTTAACAAAAATGGGGGGCCCTTTTAAAACTTTCCTATGTTGAAATGTCCTCAAAACATTTTGTCCATGAACTAAATTTCTTGAAATGTCTCTATTTTGTCTATGAATCAAATGTCTTGAAATGTCCATAAAGACATTTTGTTGGACAAATGTCCCGAAATGCCTTAAAATGTCTACCGAATATTTTGACTCTGGGTGTTAATCTGTTTTTTTATCCAAATTAAAATTAGTGGTTAACTCGAAATGAATCATCTTGCCTTTACTTTAACTTATCCTATCACTTGGACTGGTTTATCTACTAACAATGAGGTTAAGGAGTGAGATGGGGCTATTAGGAATTAGCTTCACTATTGGAGGCGAATATAAAAGCAAAATTTAATCTTAATATATAGATCTTTAGCTTTTCTAGCTAGCTTATACAGGTGAATAATTTTATTTTTAATGAACCCAACAGTAGAAAACTTGGAAAACGTCTCAAAGAAACATTTTCTCTATTTTTTCTTCCTTTCCCCACTTGTAATCAAACACAACCTTAGTGGAGAGATATCATCGGATAAACCGTGAGAGAGAAAGTCGAATGAGAAGAAAGTGGAGCATTAGTTATTTGGGGACATCCTAATCGATTTTGATATCTAAAAGAATAATAATTAATGACACTATCGCCCTTTCATTTTGAGTAGATTTATATAAAGAGGGATTTATACCAGCCGTCCAATGTGATCTTTATAATAGATAACAACCAAAGAAATGAACTAAATACAAGTACCACTGATCTAGGGCACGCTTAATATTGATTGTATCTAGATGTATATATCTTCCAACTAAAAACACAAGGCAACAAAATCATGAATAGAAATTTATACTTTCAATTTGTGAAAGTAAACGACAAACCGGACAAAAATACTTATTTTCTAACAAATTAAGATTAAAAACAAGGATTAGTTCTGTTTTGGCTTACGATTTGTGACAGACTCACTGTTGTGGTCCATTAGTGCCTGGCTGTTCGATTCGACTCCCAAATGCCAAAAGAAATTCATTTTATTTCAGAAAACCCCCGCCAACAAAATGGAACTACATCTAAAAAACTTTAAAAAATTAAAGCCATTCATGTCTCCGTTCTCCTCATCCTCTTCCTCTTCCTTCTTCTTCTCCTCCTTCTCCATCTTCTTCTCCTCCTTCTCCTTCTTTTTCCTACTTCTTCTTCTCCTTTTTCTCCTCCTCCTTCTCATCCTCTTCCTCATCTGTCTTCTTCTAGCGAACCAGACCTTCGATGGTCTGGTCAAATTTGGCGGACCAGATCTCCGGCGAAGGGGAACCCCTTCGCTAGTGAGTTTAGTGAGAGGGAGGGATGGAAGAAGAAAGAAAGAAGAGAGGGAGAAGAAAGAAGATAAAGGGAAGAAGAAGGGGAAAGATAACGTCGTCGGAAAATTTGGTCGGTCTGCGACCTTCGCCGGAGAAGGTAAGGAGGTGGCAAGAGGTGATGAAATTGAGGAGAGAGGCAGAGACGAGGTGGCTTTAAAGTTTTTGAGATTTAGTTCCATTTCGGTCCCCAAGGGTACTTTCAAAAAAATTGAGCCTTTGGGGACCAAAACGAACTGCCAAATACTTATGTAAGCCAAAAACGGTGAGTTGGTCACAAATTAGGGGCCAAAACAGAAGTAACCTAAAAACAACGAAGATACGAAAGAGAATTAATTTGAGGAAACAAAACTCAACACCAAGACCTCTTTATAGTGATTGGAGCATTTGGTGCCTAGATCGACACTTTAACCTATAAATATAATTAAGAAGGAAGGTCAAATCCCCCGCTTCGGAACAAAGATCTGTTTAACAATATGCCTGTAAACGGTAGCTTATCGGATCGGATATAGGCATATCCGTATCCGAATCCGATAAGCTATCCGAATATCCGAATCCGATAATTATCCGACGGATATTAAAAATCAATATCCGAATCCGATAATATTAACGGATATCGGATAATATCCGATATCCGAAACTTTAACAAAATTTCAAATTTGTTCTTTAAATTCTTAACCATTAGATCTAAACAATAAATCCCAATCATACATTTTATATATTATTAAGAATGAATTTAAATATTTATTAAGTTTTTATATTACTTATCGGATACGGATATTTATCGGCTCGAATATGAGTGTATTTGTATCCGATATCCGATAAATAGATATCCGATAAGGAATATCCGAATCTGTATCCGAATCCGAAATTTCAGATATTTTTTTGTAATTCGAATACGGATGCGGATCGGATGTCGAATATTCGAATATCCATTGACATGCTTATTTAACAAAAGCAACCACAAAACTATTATTTGGACCGCTACAAGATCTATAACCTTTTGATATTTAATCCTCCAAAGAGAGATAAGAAAAAGAGAGAGGAGAAGGTAGCGATGGGGGCATGTAGTGGAGGAGGATAACGAAAAAGTGGGGAAGGGAGAGAGACTGAGAGAAGAGAGACAGAGAAAGAGAGACATGCAAAAACATGATGGTGGTGGTGACAAGAGGACATAGATGAAGATAAATTTCTTTTATCTGAATGTTTCTGGCAAAAAGTTGTCGGCTGACGAGTTTCTCTCGACGACTTTCTTAGTGAAGGGGAAGATGTAAGGTGAAGAGAGCAAAAGATGAAGCAGAAGAGTGAGAGACTGATGTGTACGAGATAGATGGAGATGATGTAGACAAAAATTAAAATTATTATTTAAGGAAGTACCACACGTGTAGTTCCACCCCATTCTTTTTTGTTATTAGAAGTCAAAATAAATTGTCCCACACTTATAGAATATCAATTGGTCACGAATTGCGCGTCAAAAGAGAATTAACCCTTCATTTTACTTGCCTCAAACAATTCTGATGATTACCGTGTAGGGGTGGGAATCGGTCCAGGTCGGATCGGTCTGGTTCATGTCATTCGTCGGGTCGGGGCGGTCGGGCTTTTAAACTCTCTGTCTATTCGGGCTTCCGTGTTTAATCGGGCGGGTAATTCAAAAAATCCTAGTGTCCAAAAGCCGTCCAAGTCCGTCAAACTTTTCGGGTTTCTCGGGTATCGGGCTGTCGAGTATCGGGCTGTCGAGTATCGGGTTTTCACCAAAGTTTCAAAATATCTCGGTCAAAATGACCAAAATATTTCTATTTCTACCGAAACTAAAATTACAATGTTTTGTCAAGGGCACTCCGCACCTGGACAACAATATATGTATATATATATATATATATATATATATATATATATTATACACTTCAAATACTTTCAAAATATGTCTTTATATATCTATATATATGTTATACATGCATACATAATTACATACAAGCAAGCATACATATAATGTGCATAGGTATTATCGTATAAATGGATGACATTATTAAGCGGGTTATGTCGGGTAAAGATTATCGGGCGGGATGCCGGGTAGCACATCAAAACCTGTACCCGACCCGTTTATTTCATCGGGTCGGTCGGGCTAAACCCGCCTTCAGGTTTCGGGTACCCGCGAACTCTAACAGACTCGGGTACTCGTGACGGGTTTCGAGTTTGCGGATTTTTTTTACAACCCTATTAGCGTGGGAGAATTTTTTTCTCTTTTGTTATTTATAAATGTGGAAGGTAGTTTATCTTTTTAGTTTCAAGTGGTGTGACATTATGAAATGACAACGTTTCCTTCTATATTTGATAGTGTACCTTTGGTGATGTAATTGACCAACAATCCCATGACAACGAAGAAAGGGTGTGAATGTGTGATATCATTCAAAAGAAAAATAATGGTATGTTGCACCGAAACATTACATGTATGTATGTCGCCGAGCATTGATCGGTGGTAGATAGAAAATATTTCTCGTTTTCTTTTAGTTGCAAACCGTTATTGTTCTAGTATTTGATTTTCTTTGTCAAATTTGTGTTTGTTTTGTCTTGTCTTGGAGTTAGATATGATATTAGTATCAAAGTCAAAAAGGTTTCAAATCAAATTTTAGAATGTTTATTTTCGTCTGACTCGTCTATTTAGTTGATTTTAGTACATTTGAGTTACAGACAATTCAGATTTAGACAAGTCCACCCATTCATTTTTGAACGGATTAGACAAGTCAGATTTAAACAATGAAATAAAAAAATAGAAAGACAAACGCAATGTAAGTGTCTCCTGACAGAGTTGGGGCAGCTGTGCTAATATTTTCACAATATTGTAAATTTATAACAATAACTATCATGAACCATTACAATGTTTGTTTACAATTTTGTGCATCTTTGTTAATAGCAAACTATTATTAGTTCAATGACTCATTAAGTTTCTAGTTTAGTCAAAAAAGCAAAATTTTGTTTAGCTTTTAGAGGATGTCAGACAAACACCTAAACATTGACATCAAAATGTTCATGTGTCACTATTTAATCTTTAGGGCATTATAGAGTATTATTATTTTACTTTAAGTTGCTTTATTATCAATTAATTTTTCTGCATTAGAATAACCTAGCAAATTTCTACACTTTTGGTGCTGATCTGAAATTTATTAGCTTTTCCCTTAGTTTTCAGTGATAAGATAGGTAGAGAGCTATAAATGATGGACCATCTATTATATAAAACAGAATGAAGAGTGATGACGAGGAAAAACTTTTTGACAAACCAAAGACAAACCCAGAGATAAATCTGGTCGTCCATCTCAAATCTAATCGTTAAAAAATCTATACGTTAAAAAATAACTTCAAATCTAACCGTTAAAAAAGTAACCGTTCAATCTCACCGTCAAAATATCCCGTGCAAATAGACAAACCCACATATAAATCTGACCGTCCATATCAAATCTAACCGTTTAAAAATCTAAACATTAAAAATACTAAGATATCCGGTAACTGATATCGGGGGAAATTATTTCTGAAATCAATTCTCTTCAGCACCCAATCTTCCAATTCCTATCCCACGATCTTCCATTTCCTAACCTAAAATTTTCGTAACTCCAAAATTAAATACTTCTAACGCCAGAAATAATGGTCAATCCCATTATTTTATCATTGAAATCCACTATAAAACTGTGGAAACCTAAGTATTTGATCATCATTCAGGAGTTTTCTCTTCTTAGGGTGAGTTGTAATGAGTTTTCTTCTTAGTTTTCTGGTTGTGTAGTTTTCTCAACTTCTTAGTTTTCTGAATTGATTCTTTTTTCTTTATGGTGCAGAGATAAGGTGGTGATTTCTGAGTTCGGCGTCTCACTGATCATCCAATCGGTAAGTTTCTATGATTTCTGAGTTCTGTTATTAGTTGTTTCACATTTGATATATTGATGAAAATGGTGGTTGCACACAACCTATTTGATATAAATCCTGGAAGGATTATACCCAACTGTTCAGAGAATTCATTAGTGTTAGACTGTTCAGAGAATTCATTAGTGTTAGACTGTTCAGAGAATTCATTAGTGTAAGATGGTCAAATTCAGTAGTGGTAGATGCTATAATCCTAATCCCTTACTTGTGACTTGTGAGTATGTTAATACAGTATAATAGTAGTGTTGGATGCTCAAATTCAGTAGTGGTAGATGCTACAATCCTAATCCCTTACTTGTGACTTGTGAGTATGTTAATATAACATATGCTAGAATCCTAATCCCTTACTTATTGTACGTTTGAAATAACATATTCTATGTATAACATATTCAGTAGGGGATGATGGTCTCATTAGATAAGTTTCCTTAGATTGGATTATGACTTAATGCACGTTCGAAACAAAACCGACTCATATTAGTGTCCCTTTCTAATAAGGTTGCCAGCTTCATTACTGCTCCAGGAAATGTAATATATAAATACCAATTTCAAACTATTAAGACTCTTGCCGGCATTGTTTGATAAAAGACTTCAATCAATCTTACTGCTCTGCATCCACTTTCTCTATCTTTTTAGTACTAGATTTACTGTCTTTTTGTAAAAGCAATTTTAACATATAAAACTCCGAATGGGTCACCTCTTTGCTTGTATATTGAGTAAAACACTTCAAATAATGGGTGTCTGTTTTGTAATAGCAATTTTAACCAATGAAACTCCGAATGGGTCGTTTTGCCACTTGACTATTTACAGTTGAAATCTACTTCTTATGTACATTTTTGGAGCAGTTGGCTTCAGGTATAATGATGCATTTCCTATACCTATTTGTGTAATAGTTAAACATGACCATCACGAAAAGCAAATATCTCCATCATTCTTAAGTTGTAGTTGACTCTCTAAGACATGAAACACTGTAAACATCATGCACAGATTTGCCTATGAATTTTTTTCAATCTGTCCTAACTCCTAACAAGCTTTAGATGTTCCACCATAGGATTTATGCTGTTTTTCTGTGTTCAGTTGGATTCCAGAAATGCATACAACATATATAGTCATAAATTGTGGTGCTCACTTTAAAAGGGCACCTAAAGATAATTAATATTTTTGGAGCTCAGTTTTTTCATGTCCCAAAACATGCAGTCGTATATATTATATAAGATAGTTATTAAAAACAATATTTTCCAATCAATATCCTGCTCATTTTCAAATTTGAAGTTGAATCATAGATTTTATATAGTTTTGTTGCTTTAGTTTTTTCATGTCCCAAAACATCCATAGTTTTGTTGCTTTAGATGTTATATAGCATTTGTTTTAGTTTAATGATTAGAAACTATGGATGTTATATTGTATTTTTGAAAAATAATAGATGTTATATAGTTTTGGGAAATAAGTCAATGACTTCTCTTTACTAGCTAATTTGAGAAAAAAATTATTTTAGTAGTTTATTTTGAACTACAATGTTCATTCAAACTTCGAAAAAAAAATCAACTACAATGGGTTCCTATGTTTCTTTCATTCATCGGTTTATATTGTTGTTTTGTATGAAGTTTTCTTCTTTAGCGAATTACAAAGCAGGTTTGTTTCTTCTGAGTAAATATCTCTAAATCAGTTCTTGCCACTAAATTTCACAAGTTTTTAAACTGAATTTTTTTAGGGATTAATCAATTTGGCTTTATTTAATTTTTACTGGACTAAAAGGGGTTTTTGTTTTGTCTTCCGATGTAGAGAAGCTAAATCAATTGCAAAGAAGAAGAACAAATCAAGCACAACTTATGTTCTCCAACTTCCGTCGATTTAATATTTAAACACCTCAGAAGAAGCAGGTTGATGTTTCGGCTTAAAGTAATGTACATTTTTTTACCTATGTTATCTTCTCAAGTTCCAATTTCTTTGTCCTTAAATTTTTATAGAATTTAAAATCAGTTGAAAAATTAAATTCGAAGAAGTTAATAATGATTTTGTTACAAATTTTGTAATTTTATATTTTACATATTGTATAATGACAGTAAGCAAATCTAATTTAGTTTTGAAGTTTTACATCCTCAAATATTCGGTTTGGTTTGTTTTAGTAAAGAGAAGATCCATAATTGTAATAACAAAATGTCTATCCACACAAAGGTCTTTTGACAACAATAAGACGCATACAACGCTCAATTGAAGCGTCCGTGCCGGAGGCACGGGTTATACCTAGTATAGAAACAAAAATGAATTATATCTCTAAACCGGATGGGCCTCCTTGTGGAATGGGTAGGGTTAAATTCTTGTAACCTTGTACCTTATATAGACGACCGTCCATGTTAATAAGTATTTCATGACAGATGCTAAGGACATAAAATTCGAAACAATCCCAAGTTCATTCCCCAAACTTATAATGTCATCACTCTATGGCTGTGGCTTGCTTCACTTGACCAATTAAAAAAAGGAACATTTAGGATGATGTATGAAATAACGTCGGTTTGATCGCATCACACTTGACACTCCACTCTGCACCGTTTTACAAACTATATAGTGGGTTCAAACTTTTTTACTTCTTTGGATTCGAGTAATAGTCTAAATTTCTTCGGTTGAGTTACTATTGTTTTGTGCACAAAATCATTTGAAAACGATGAATTGTTTTGATTCTTAGTAAGTAGTAACTTAATGTTATGTCCGAGTCAGGTGGGAAATTTTGGCACAATAGAAATCGCTTTTCCATTGAAATTGGAAGAGATGGAGGAGGGTGGGATAAAGAAAGTTTGGAAAAAAGAACGAAAAAGTAAACGAATACCAACAAGTTACTTGAAAAATAAGCGGTACTTATTAAAGTTGAGTTTCAAAGTACAGACTCGCAGCCCACACTTCGTGTGCTTAGAGCATCTTCAAACGTTGGAACTCTATATTGGCATAATCTCTATATTTTTACTCCTTAAACAGAGTTTCACTCTAAACGCAAAACACTATTCAAGTCTCTATACTGACATCATTGTTATTTTATTAGTTTTAAATCTATAACTTATTATTTTTATTTATTATAACTTTTAAAATTTGATAAATTAATATAATTAATATAGGTTATATATGAAAATGTTATATTAAAAACAAATATATATTATTAGAGATATACAATGCGTACATTATTACAAAATACGAAAATATAAACTAATATTGTTACGTAACTACTCCCGTAAAATTATTTAGTACTACGGTAAGTCTCCACCTCCGTATCCACTTCTAGATTCACTTCCACACCCACCTCCGTATCCACCACTTCCGTATCTACCAATTTGATATCCACCACCTTCATACTCACCACTTCCATATCGACCACTTTTATACTCTCTTCAATATCCACCACCTCCATGCCCACTTCCAAATTGGGTAAAAATTGATGAAGATCATCCCGCTCCGGTATCTTTTCTCATAATTGCTTGTTTTTGTTTTCGAAAATATTCACGTTCTTCAGATTCGATAAGATTATTTGATAAGACGTGACTGATAAGAAAATTCGTACTCTTATAGCGTTTTCAGATCCGATAAGATTTTCTAATCATAAAATCTTTAGTTTTTTTTCAAGATTCTTATTATCTAATTTGTATTTTGTTAAATATTTTATTTTTATTAGTAAAATTTTAATTATGATAATTCATAATTATATAATTAATTAAATAATATTATTAGTTTATTAGAATACAAAAATAATAGAACAGAAGTGTCTATTTATAAAACATGTAAGGATAAATTTTATGGGAACCAAGGACCAAAAATATACCTCAACAAAAAAAAAAGGACCAAAAATATTATTCCCATCAACTCTATAATCTAAAGATGTGAACAATGAGGCTTCAAATGTGACGGCCAATATTCAAAAATCTCTACATTATAGAGTAATAGAGCTTCTTTTGGAACTTGAAAATCCTACATATAGACATTTATAGCAGGTTTGGAGATGCTCTTAGGTGCTTAAGCCAACTGAACTACTACATTAGTTTAGATTATTGGAATGTTCAAATGACCAACTGAAGGACCTAAAGATAAAAAATCTGAATACCGATTTTCTTTTATTTGATAGATTCATATCTGTATTTGGGTTATACCCACAAGCAAGAAGAATAAAAGAGATTGGAGGTATCTTTCCAAACAATTAACTCGCACCTAACCAGACAGTGTTAAGATGCAGCCAATTGATCATGGGCTCCACAAATTAAAGAAAATCAATCTTACCTCACATTGGACCCCATTTTATAAGATACTATATTAAAACAAATAATATCAAATTATTTAGTGCATAAAGTTTGCATTTGTATACTCCTTATAGGTGCACCCTACCATTAACCTTGGATCTAGATCTAATAGTGTTTTTTTTTGTTGAAATTAGATCTAATAGTGTTTAGTAAATTACTATGGTAATAGAGAAAGGAGTTTAGTTGTAGCCTCTCCTACTAATATCCAATTAGGGATACTTTTTTAGTGTCCAATTAAGGTTGTTCCTTTTACCAGTGTGAACTATACATTAGAAAAAACCAAAATAATTGTAGTAAAATGCATATTTCCCTTCAATCTTAATTATGTTATATTCCTCGCTAGAAAATTTATTGGGCCAAAATCGACAAATTAGTCAACAAGGGAACTTCATAATCTTCTATTCTCATCTACCAATTCTTCCACCAAAGCTAAAAGGACAAAGAGTGTTGGAATCGGAGCCAATTTTGGCTCTACTCGGCTGGCAAATTCAAAAACGAAGTGCATCATTGCGTTTGTCTCGTCGAGCTTTTCAACTTAGAGCCAAGAATCACTAAAATCCGATTCTAGATGAATGAGAAATTTAATTTTAAAGTTTGGACGAAGATATGTTAAGTTACGGACTAAACGGCAAAAAGGTCAAGTTAGATTGGGGGCCATCTGGGTGAAGCGAGCATGTCCAGATCTGGACGGCTCGCTTTCAACTAGAGATCATCTAATAGACGTGCGATGATCCTCTCGGGATCTCGTTGGGACCATCTCGCTGTCTCGTTGGGTAGCTTTGGGAATGGGTCTAACGCCACCCAACGGTGGGGTTTGCTCCGCAACTCTTAGCTTGATACGACGAGTCACAAGTCAACCAAAAATACCAGTTATGTAACTGACTCTTTCTCAAGAGTTGCATCTCAAAAACCAAGGGACATGTCCCTCAAAACCAAGAGATGTGTCCCTAATGAAAGTGCCGATTTAATTCCTATATAAACAACCCAAATTCATTCCAAAAATAATTCATTTCATTCTCTTTCCTTCTGAAATCAGTATTCCAAATGTGTTTGGAATACAATTCTGATTTCAAAAATATTCCAGTATATCTAGAATTCTGAAGAAAGAAGTATCTGAGTGAATTTAATTTATTCTCTTCTTCTCCCTATCTGAACGCAGTATTTCAAGTGTGTCTAAAATATAATTCTGATTTCAGAAATAGTCAGAAGCATTCAAGTGTCTAATGATCAAGTCACATCAGTCAAGGAGCTCATATTATTTACGAAGATTCGTCCGCTTTCAGAATATTGAAGTACCATCAAAACTCTAAAAGGATGGTCGTTTTATCTCGAAGGCATATACCCTAACTGTTGGTACTGTTACAAAGCTGTAAAATTTCTTAAGGAAAGAGAATTTATCCTCGCATCGACAACATAAATTCTTCTTCTTATCCTCCAATTTTTTATTTTTGTCTAACCAGTTAATCCGAAAGAAGGAATACTGATAAATCATAATTCACTTATTATCTACCTCTCTATAGCTTAGAGAAAGGAAGTTTCCTACTTCAAACCAAGATTTTGTCTTAATC
The DNA here is from genome assembly GCA_002897215.1 of Eschscholzia californica subsp. californica. Classification (NCBI taxonomy): domain Eukaryota; kingdom Viridiplantae; phylum Streptophyta; class Magnoliopsida; order Ranunculales; family Papaveraceae; genus Eschscholzia; species Eschscholzia californica. The sequence continues at coordinate 118,402 of BEHA01050393.1, read as the reverse complement.
AAGACAAGACGTAGAGGGAACGTGAACTCGACTCATAATCAGAGGAACAACAAAGTGATCCAACGACGGGAAGGTCCATGCATTTTTTTTTTGTCTTTTGAGAGTATGAGGATTTGAAATTGAGACTGAAAGAAAAGGATAGAGGTTTGGAAAGAGAGAGATGAAGATGAAGAACCATACATTAAGATGAAAAATGATGGAAGAAGTGGGGACATGAGAAGAAGATTGTGATAGTCCCACATCGCTTACGAGAGTGTCCGGAGCCTGAGCTATAGGTGTATGCTCAAGGTTGGTAAGTGTTGAGGCCTTTTGGGGGAGCTGGGAATGCTCTCGCCACGAACAAAACCTCCTGCCATCTGTGCGAGGGTGGTGGCTAAAGGGAGGACAATATCGTTGTGGGGGATCCACGGTGTCGCTGCGTACTCTGATGGTTGAACGAATCGTGTGTCGTCGCCCATGTCGAGGCCTTTTGGGGGAGCTGGGAGTGCTCTCGCCCCGAACAAAACCTCCTACCATCCATGCAAGGGTGGTGGCTAAAGGGAGGACAATATCGTTGTATGGGGTCCACGGTATCGCTGCATACTTTGATGGTCGGGCGAATCGTGCGTCGCCCGTGCCGAGGCCTTTTGGGGAAGCTGGGAGTGCTCTCACCACGAACAAAACCTTCTACCATCCTTGCGAGGGTGGTGGCGGAAGGGAGGACAATATCGGTAACTGCTGGACTTGGGGCGTCACAAGTGGTATCAGAGCCGAGGACGGCTCTTCGCTGAGGGTGGGGGATTGTGATAGTCCCACATCGCTCACAAGAGTGTCCGGAGTCTGGGCTATAGGTGTATGCTCAAGCTTGGTAAGTGTCGCGGCCTTTTGGGGGAGCTGGGAGTACTCTCGCCACGAATAAAACCTCCTACCATCCGTGCGAGGGTGGTGGCTAAGACAATATCGTTGTGGGGGGTCTACGGTGTTGCTGCGTACTCTAATGGTCGGGCGAATCGTGTGTCGTCACCCATGCCGAGGCCTTTTAGAGGAGCTGGGAGTGCTCTCGCCACGAACAAAACCTCATATCATCCGTGCGAGGGTGGTGGCGAAAGGGAGGGCAATATCGGTAACTGCTGGGCTTGGGGCGTCACAAAGATGGTGAAGATTCTGGCCAATCTGCCAGTTCCGTCAAGGGACGTGCCAGATGCATACGAAAAATAAAAATTATTTGACTAGAGTTATTTTAGAGTGTGATACAAAAGGGGCATCCCTAACTATTGGGCATCCCTAATTAAAACTCTCCTTGTGTTTCTTCTTTTTGTAAGAAACACCCAACCATCTTTCCTTTTCATCTTCATTCTACCTTTGTCGACCACCACCACCTTCGACCCCGACCATCTTCATCGACCACTGACGTTGTCTTTGTCTTTTTCTTCATCAGTGCTCACTGTTGACAGAAGTCATTTCTGGGATGAAGGGGGGTCTTCGACGAAAATCCTATGTCGAGGGCGTCACCTTCTTTTGGGACTCTTAATCTAGACGAAGGCTTGTATATAGCAGAGAGATATGGGTGGGTTGTAGAGAGAAATTGAGAAAATGAGGATAGGGAGAAAGTAGTGGTGGGAATCGGTTCGGGCCGGTCGATACTGGTGTCTAACTTCATCGGACCGGTTGACTTGGACATAAAATGTTGGTGACAATTTATTTATTCGGGAGGTCACTTTCGAGAATTGTTTGTCCATTGATCGTCTAAGACCGTTTATTTTATTGTGCTAGTCGGATGCCAAACGATAGCGGTTCGGGTTTTCCAGTAACACTTTACAAAAAAATTATAACTTCATTTCATCCGCATGAAGCAACCGTCAAACAACAAATATGGATTTAACCAGTAAGTGTGAATGAAACCAGTAAGTAACTAAGTATAAATCGAACCAATTCAAAGAAAAACATAACACAAAGTTATACAGATCTTTGTAGTACGATGCTCGATGCAAAACTTCGAATGGATGGAGAGATTCAGAGAGAGAACAATATAAATGGAGAGGAAAAAGAACTAAGATGATCAGAGATTCTATTCTAGATGGAGAAATCAGAGAGAAAATAAGAATCTCAAGACTTGTAGTCGACAACCATTCAGGTTAGGTATTTAGGGTTACTTACTTACTTGGACCTTGGAGGAAAAGAGAATTAAGGTTGCTTAAGGAGTATTTATAAAGAGTTGGGCTTTGGATTCGGTTTGGTCTTCTATATCCAATGACCATCGTAAGTCTATAAAATCCGACGGTCTATAACCTTTAAAAGTGAGGACGGATTTATTCTGTCACTAGTATCGGTCGGGTATTTGGACGGGCCATATTGGTTGGTTGGTTAGCGGGTGGTCAGTCGGGATAAAATTTTGACCGTGACGGCCCGCCAATTCTTTCTGGTCAGTCGGACACTGACCGTTATGACCATCGGGTGCCCATGGACACTTTTGTGTTGGTAGAACGGATCGGTAACGGTCTTCCGAGTCTTTTTCCCACCACTAGGAGAGAGAATGGAGGAGAAAGAGACGGCAGTTGGTGGTTAGTAGTATAATATTGCTTATCCATTTATCCTATTGAAATTCATTAGCCCACGGTAAGAAACTTCTCTAACTCGAGCATTCATTTTGTAGTGAGATTCGTTTTGGCTTAATGTGAAATTCCTCCAAGGACTTACTAATTTTGGTGTTCTCCAACCAGAGAGATGATTTTTGAAGATTTTTTTTTTTGTCATAGTGAAAAAGCAACAATAAAATGATTGTTATATCACCATGTTATATATGTTTCACGGTTGAAACTATTCTTAGTATTAACAGTTATAATGATTGTTATTGCATTTTAAATGTTTATTGTATTTTTAGATGAAATTAAAATGCTAAAATTGATCGTATATCATAAACATATACATGTTGAACTGTTTTTTCTTTTTAATTTTTGGGTTTATGGTCCAAAAATCTACCCTTACATACAGATCTAATCCTCTCTAATGTTAAAATAGGTTTATAAACCAAAATATTAACATAAACGGATATCTAGTCCATTTGTATCCATTTCTAGAGAAAACACAAATCCCTAGAATTCATATTAAATCATAATACCTAATCTAACCTTCTACATAAAAAAAACTTCTTTTCCTTCAAAATCCCCAAATATCCGTTTTCCATTTTTATCTCCCATTCTCTCTTTCCAATCACGATCATAGTAACAGAAACTTTATCTTCATTCTTCTCCAAAACGGAAACCATTAATGTTCTCTCTCTAAAACCAAATCTTCTTTTCAACCTCCATTATTGAGTCTCGAAATCATCTTCATCTTCATTAGACCAGCTGAAAACTCAATCGTTTATTTCGATTTACATCATGAAAGATTCAGGTTAGTACCATTGTTAATATCAACAGTTGCTTATGAGGTTCAAGTAACAAGTTTAATCTTTCTTTTTAATGTTTTTCATCATCATTTTAAAAATATTTATGATTTTCAGTATAATCGATTTCATCTCTGTATCATCTTTTCAAATATTCATCATTATTCATGATTTTTTCTCTCTCTAAGATCTTCATAACCGATTTATGATGTTAATGTAGATCCTTGTTTACTAATTCATTATCTTCGATTATGTTATGTTTGAATCCATGTATTATTTTATTTTTCATTAGATTTAGAGATTTTGATGTTCAGAACATTTCTTGATATCAGATCCGGTAGTCGTACCATTTCTGATATAGAGAAGATTTCGTACGTTTTTTTGTAACAGAATGTAAACGATGTGTAATTTATACGAAATTATGTGTACTTTATTGAACATGACACATTTTAACCAGAGTACATTCCGTACAATGTTATTGTAACAGAATGTAGACAATGTGCATTATTCAAACAATTATATGTACTTTATTGCGCTTTACACATTTGAACCAGTGAAGATTCCGTACAATTTTATTGTAACAGAAAGTAAACAGTGTGTAATGTTCCAAAAATTATATGTCATTTATTGCACTTTACATATATTTTTTTTACATAACAGTAGTCTTGTTATTCAAACTAAAGTTCTGTTGTCTCCAACACGTGATGAATTTTATAAAACATTATACATAATTTACTGTATTATACATGTCGTTTGTGGTAAATTATATGTTTTGTTGACTAATGTATATGTTTTTCTTCTTGTAGTTTTGTTGTTACTGGTAGAGTTTCCTACAGAATCATCCAATCTAAGTAAGACTACGAAACTAAAATCTGATGGTTGGGATAAAATATTTACTTAAGTTGGTCAGTTGTTTCGATTTCCATCAGTGAAGATTCAGTTTGTTTGTCAAGAATGATTTAAAGCGTGTAACTGCTGTGTGTTGAATGACTCAGATAGTTGAGAAAATAATGCAGTGTACCTATGTAAAAAACATTAAGTTCTAGTATAAATAATGTGAACCATTGGATAAATTACGTTGTATACATGACAAATGATGGTTTCTTCGCCATAATCAACACATAATTTACAAACTTGTTTCATAATTTGAATTTGATGTGTGGTTATGTATGAGTAAAAACGAAAACAAATGTTGTTGTAATGTTCGTAAATCGTACATAATTTATGAACATGTTTCATGATTTGTAGAAGATGTTTGGTTATGTATAAGTAAAAAACGAAAATTAAATGAGAGAGAATGTTATATACGTTATGTACATTAACCCCCAAATCACGCTAAATTGACAAAGTGATATATACGTTTTGTATATTAACTCCCAAATCACACTAAATTGATCCCAGAAAATATACTCTTTCCAAATCTGAAAGTTAAGTGAGAGAAAGCGATATATACGCTTTGTATATTAAACCCCAAATCATGCTAAATTGATCCCGAAAAATATAATCTTTCCAAATTTGAAAGTTAAGTAAGAGCAAGTGATATATACGTTTTGTATCCAAATCACGCTAAATTGATCCCAAACAAATTTGGTCCTTGATCTGATTCGAAAAGAGGCAGATTTAATTTGGTTTCCAAATCTGAAAGGATGAGAGAGAAAATCTGTTTTTAAAAAATATCTGTTATTCCTATTTAATTCCCCAAAATCACGTTATGTTGTTGTTTCTAATTTGGTCTGACCCCAATTTTAAATTAGCGAGAAATCTGTTGGGGACATGGACGGAAATGGTTATTATATAATAAGGGTTATTATGTCTCAAGTGCAAAAGGACTAAAAACCTATTTTTCGGAAAGATTTGACCGTAACGTTATTTTGGGCTTATATTGATGGACTCTTTTCTTTTTCCAATGTTACTTTTAAAAAGACAGTAAAAAAACAGATTTCTTGGGCATAGAGACGGTTAGGCAGATTAACATTTGAGAGAGAAAGTGGTGACAACCACGACGGAAATAACCGTCTAATGCCTTACGTGTACACCCGGGCGTACCTACTCCTCTCTCTCTAATAATCGGTGGATCGTCCGTATTCCCGCGCATACCGTCACTTTAAATATCTCCACCACCCGTTTATTTTCTCTCCATTATTGCCTTCTCTCTTTCTCTCTCTAGATTTGTTTCCTTTAT
>BEHA01050393.1:88988-111959 GCA_002897215.1 Eschscholzia californica subsp. californica | reverse complement strand
TAATAAATTAGTAAACAAACATTTGAAAACAAAATCAAAATCTGATATGTTTAATGTTAGAGAGATAGAGAGAATATGATTCTTTAACCTGAGAAGCAATATTAGATCTTATCAATGGTTTGAACAAAGATTTTCACAGTTTAAAATCTGATAAACAATGGATTTTTTACTGCTGCTATAATGAAGATGAAACAATGGAGGTTTGTACTGCTGCTGGTGAGATTAATGGAGGTTTATTGGAGCTTCCGTTTTTAGAGAGAGAGAATGTTTCCACATTTCAGTTACGAAAGATATCAAAGATAATGGTAACTTTGAATTTAAACGTGATTGGAGAGAGAATGTGGAGATAAAAATGGAAAAAAGATATTTTAGATTTTAGAATGTAAATCAGATTTTATATACAAAGAAGTTACGGAAGATATTGAAGATAAAGGTAACTTTGAATTTAAACGTGATTGTAGAGAGAATGTGGAGATAAAAATAGAAAAAAGATATTTTTGAATGTAAATCAGATTTTATATATAAAGAAGGTTAGTATAGGTATTATAAATTAATATGTTTTCTAGGGATTTGTGTTTTCTATCTAGATGAGACCAAATAGACTAGATATCCATTTATATTATTTTTTTGGTTTTGAAACCCTTTATAGGATTAGAGAGGACTATATCTGCTATTAAGACCCGTTTTTTGGACTATAAGCCCAAAAAGTTAAAAAAATAAAAAACATTTGGACCTGCACTCAATATTTTGACAAGTTTGGATTTTTTTGGTTTTACCCCCCATAAATTGGACTGTTTACTCAAAAATCCAAATTTAATTTGTTTTAGTTCGTCTTGTGTGCATTTGATATAAACTAGATATTCCCCGTGCCTCTGGCACGGACACTTCCATTGAACACTTTGCGTGTGTGTGAACAAATTTGTTGTGGTTATTAAGTAGAAAAAATAGAAGATAATAAAATTCATTTTTGTCAATGAGAAATGAGAGGGAGTCTAAGAGGTGTTCAAAGGGGAGACTTTGAAACAATTAGTTTGTGGACAGTTGAGCAGTTATTTTAAAGACTTTTGTGAGAGAAAAAGGCTCAGTGAAACAAGAGAACAACAAATACTACTCAAGTCTAGTTTCATTTCTCTTTCATAAAAAATTTCAATATTCAAGTATTGGTAGTTGCGACTTCATCAAAAAAAAAAAGTATTGATAGTTGATTTTCCCTTTGCAACATAGTATCACCCAAGGCTTCATCTCTTAGAGAGATCATTTGCATATCAAGTAGTAGCAATAAGCAACATTTCAACAACCATCCAAAAGTTATAGAGATAATAGAAGGAATATATATAGTTCATAAAAGAAATATAGATATCATAATATAAAAATGGGCGACTTTAATATAAAAATGGGGACTATTCCTTTCTCACTTTAACCTATTTCCAACTTCATTGGCATCAAAGAATCTAAATTATAGATTCTTTTTCGGTCTTCTCGTTGGTGAAAGAAACAAAACATGAGACATCAAAAGAATGAACTACACACAAGTCATCTCGACGTAAGGGGCACATATTAGGTTATCGATAATCTCAATTTTCGCGTCTCCTAGAGCCAAAAGATATGCCTTCAGCAAGGATGTCAAATATTGACTACTTAGATCCAGAGAGTTTCACCTGTAAATGAAAGTATAGAATATAAGCATTGCATTAACAGTTCAGGAGCTCAAGGAAGAAGGTACAATGGCTTCTTTCCAAGAACATATCTAGGCAAAAAATGCCATACATCAAAGTAAATCTTCAAACATATGGGGTATGACCATGGTGAAGTTCTATAAATGCAAGCAAGAATAATATAAATTTATCTCAAATATCAAGCTAGATATCAATTGCACTAATTGCCACATTATTAAACATTTCATATGTTGTCGGTAGTGCTATAGAAACGGTTGGAAATCAAACTTTATCCATTTTAATCCAAAGCCTCTATTATGCACCAAAGCTGGAAAACAAATAATCAAAAGGCATCGATTCTAAAATTAGGGCGGAATTGAACCTCCAAATTCTCTTACGGAAGTCAGATTATTTGAGTTCAAGATTAGTTTGGTATTGATAATGGTGGTCCAGAAGTGCGCATCGTGATGGTGCTAGTTGTAATTATAGTGGTCGTAATGATTTTCATTGTCATGGTGGTAGCGAGAGTGGCGTTATTAGTGTACACGCCCAACAAATATGGAGGTGCTGGTTATTGTATTGGTGATAGAGTGACTTTTGTGCACAGATTGATGTGTAATAAACGAAGGATGTGTAATAATTTTCTCTGAATCTTTAAAATCTTAAACATATAAACAACATAACTCCTATAGTCTTGTTGTTGATGTTTTGACGTAAATATGTAAAGCAAAAAAGCTAGGTTGGAGAAGAGGTACTGTATAGATGCTTAATGACCCACAAAGAAGATAAACACAAACCTCACCTTTCGTCCAGGAAGGCCGCCATTTGCATTAATGCAAACATAGATGACAATTAGTATCTGCATCTACACCAAGCTGCTTTAGACCCACAACCAAGTCCAACCTCTCTCTCTCTCTGTCTCCAACATATCAGTGGGCTCGAAAATGAGAACGATGTTTTTCAAGAATTATCAATTTCTCAATAAAAATCCTCTCCCGAATATATCTTTGTCTACAAGTTATAAGGTATAGATAGAAAACCTGGCATTTCCACCGGCAACAGTAACCATAGCCGTCAATGGACGCATTCCTGACCCAACATTCCACAAGAAAAGCTGACCTTCCTCTTTTGCTTCTTTCTCAACAGAAATCGTCCACTGGAACCTTCAACAGTCACTCTATTATTCTCTGCCTTCTTCGACATGTAAGTCAAGTACTTCCAGAGCACGAAGATTATTATAGATATCTTCACTGTGTAACAAGTTGTCCACCACAGCCGTTAGCATTTACAAGATTTGTTGATTTCCAGTCTTTAATGTACAACAAGCATCCTATCTGACATTTTCTCAAACACCTTATGAGTATAATTCGATTAAATATATGAACAAAAACAAACAAAGGACTAATGGAACAAAACACAAAGTGCAGAATGTTAGACTGCATCTAGAACAAAGTAAATCTTAGAAACACAAAATTACCATGTTTAATCAATGAATAATCAAAAAGGGCGAACACCATTAGAGATTTACCAGGCTGAATTTCATTTCATTTCTAACACAAATATGCAAGGGTTTCATACCCAATAGTTTTATATTAAAAAATAGTAACATAAATTTATTCATTCATGAAGATGGATCGGTACAGTGAATGAAAGAGCTTGGTGGAAGAGAAAGAGGTTGAGGGCCATGAAGAGAGAGTTGTGGAATAGTAATCGAGCTTGATTGGGGACAGACATGCAAAACAACAGTTCGTTCCATGTGACCGTTGATTTGTCCAAATCACCAGCCAACTCACCATCAAGGAGCATTTATTTTGGCCCAGTCAGCACAACCCCACTCTGTTTTGTTATATAGATATTAGATTTTAATTCTAACTTTCACCTATTAATGATATTTTAGGAACCAATTAAAATAAATTTCTTTCGGAAAAGATAATAAAAGTTTATAGAAAAGTGTTGAATTCACTCTAAACATCAAATGTTTGTAAAATATGACAATTCTTTACAAAATAATCATTGTGGTACACATGAATCTGTTCATATTGCAGGCCCTGCATCTTTCAATCTTTTGAAAATAATTATTTTGTACAAACTAATTTGATCCAAATGAAGAGAAAATTTCAAATTTCTTCAAATAAAAACAATCAGGGGTGGGAATAATATAAATTTTTAGAAAATAAAAATTATAAATTAAAAGAATATGGACTTAGATTATAAGGGTTAGGGCATCATGCATCAGAGTCATGGAAGTTTTATAGAACAACATAGCTCTAATCAATCAGAGCTTCTGTTTTCATTGTTCAAATTTCATCATAGCATGCTAAACCCCACAATCAATCAAAACTATACTTTTATTCAAACAAATAGTAGTTTATTCTCCCCAATTATTTCATTTTTTACTATAAACAAAAACAAAACAAATAATAGACTATGAAGTTCATTTTGATTGAACATGGAAGTTAAAGATAGAAAGACCAAAGTAAATAATAGAATTATATAGTATTTTATATATAGAGAGAGAGAGAGGAATAGTTATCAAACTAATAAAATATGAAGATGGAGAGGCAAGCGGATCCAAGAACAGATTAGATTATGAGTTCTGATTTGTGCGCCGTTTCTTATATAAGTTAAGATGTTTAGGAGTTTGTATTTTAGGGCTAGGGTTTCATTTTGTTTGTGTAAATTTACAGTTTTATACCTAACAAAATTTGTATTCTTTATACACGTGTCTAAGAAACTAAGTGGGGAAAAATAATCTAGCCTGATTTAGTGGTTGGCCATGTACCTTGCCTTGACCGTGTCAAGGCGGGTCTACGTACAGAGGACGGTCCCTTGGACAACGGGACTAGGGTTAACCGGTTTGGGATCTCAAATCCTAACCTGTCACGTCCCGACTACAACTCTATAACCTGGATACGGAAGATGTTCTTCATTTTGTGGCTTGTAAATTTGACGACCCGTCTTACAATGATATGAAATTCGATGTTAGAAGCCCGCATAGTCAAATGGAAGATGAAAAATTTATTTAGCATCCCATATCATTGTATGTGGACTAAATGGACACCCAAAATTCCCAAGGGAAAAGAAGATTTCTACAGGGAGGAACCAAAAGTTGATTCCAAATTATCCTGCCAGTATTCTCAAAGTAAAGATGTCATGTCTACTCAATCTTAAATAAAAGAAATGAGTCTGACACCTAGTAATTGGGATCGCTGTCGTAGTAAGGGTATAAATAACGAACTAAGTCGACAAATGATCGCAAATAAATTACGAAAAAGGATGGAAGTGAAAATGTTAAGGAGTTGTGATAACAAGTTATATCTAAACGATAACCAGAGACTAAAGTGAGCGACAAAAAGGGGGATGAGAAATGAGATACAAACCATGAATGACAACAAGGAGAGTTCATATCCATTATATAGTATCATCTGGGTCGAACGGTAAAAAGAGATTGATATTATAATTCTCAAAAGAAAAAGGACGGGGCCCTTAAGATGCAAGATCAAAGACACATGGTTGTAGTAGGAAGGTACGTGTGGTTGTACTGAATGAATACCAAAGAGGCCAACCACATGCCAGCCGACCGTCAGAAATTGATTCCGGTGGAGGATGGGTGGATTGCAAGTAAGATGAAGATGACTTACAGTGTAAGAAACAAAATAATCATGAAGAGTAAACATGACGGATCAATAAAGTAGAGATCTGATTTAGATGTAGTGGTGTTTGGTCTATAATGGAGGTTAACTGAGCAGATGTGAGGGACTAGCAAAAAAGAGTTAATAAAAATAGAACTAGCAGAGATAAGGCAAGCAAAGGCGGTGTTCAAAATAATACTATGCTAATACAAAAGTAAGAAATGATTAACCATAAATAGAACAAGAAAAGAGTTAGGGTTCATCATTGATGATACACAAAATGTTCAACCGTTGAATGACGTCAAGAAGTAAAGAAAATACCAGAAGCCCAACAGATCAACCTTACTCAAGGTAACAGGACCACTAGGCCCGAAAAGATCCGCCATCGAGGCCCAGAACTGGGAGGTCGGCAAGATCAACTAAGGAACTTCAACCCTGTTCGGCCTAAAACACAACCAGGTCTCTCCCTGAGATTCTCAAGAAGTGTAGGGGGTTCCACTTAAGCAAGGTCGATGCCTTACACCCTAACTGGGAAGGCAGAAGCATGCCGCACGCTTACCGACTTAATCTCGAATCTTCCTAAAAATCTAGGTCGGTTAAAGATCCGAAGTGTTTGATTAACTTGGGCTTCAAGAATCTCGAAGGAGGAAACATCTTCTAGAAGATTTATCAACTCGGTAGGATATCTACGAAATATCCTTCAACATAGGAACTTCTAATTATCATAGATTGAGATAAACCAAAACTGAAACCCTAACTACGAACAGTAGTTATTGAAAGTGTCTTGAATATGGGTTTGATATCTAACCCGATTTACGACATGCTAACCCGCTTACAAGAATTTTGGACCCGTTAGTGGGGCTGATTACCGAGGCAGAGCTGGTATGTGAAGCAAGACTCTGAGACAGAGTTGGAATGTGGAGCAGAGCTTATGTCGGTTATTAGTGTTAGCGTATCCATGTGTATTTCGAATTTAGAAAGAAAGAGTCGGTGAGGCGGCGGGTTTAGGATTTCGGTGGCTATATAAACTAAAACCTTAAGAGATATCTGTGTCGAATTCTCATGAATCTCTTGTGTAACTTGTTTGCTTATCATAGTGGAAATCATCGCGCCGTTGTCGTCGTGGAGTAGGTCTCACCAACCGAACCACGTAAATCTATTGTGTTCTGTGTGATTGTGCTTTATTTCCTATTGCTTTTCTTGCAATACTTGTTTTTGTCATAACGGTAGTCTACATTCCGAACCGTGGATCACAATCGCCTCATCTACACCGTCTATCAATGTCGGTCTAATTCGGCCTATAAAAGGGCACCTCATCACCTTCACCAAGGTAAGTAGAAATCATTCCATAAGGATCACTCAATACTTAATCTTTTACCTGCAAAATGCAATATGACTGTCTTGAGCGTCAGAGAGGTTTCCGAACCCTTTGCAAGTTTTCCCCTAGGATTCTTGGAGCAAGGAGCAGGAATCAAAGGAAGGAATATCAATCACCTAGACGGAATGTCAATCATAACAGAAGCTATATCTCGATTCACTGACTGATAAACGGAAGACCATTTTTTGACATCAGCCATCATCATCACATAAAACATGCAAGGAAGATGAAGTTTCAAGTGCCCAATGAAGTCGCACTAGACTTTCATATGGGATAAGATTAAAGAGAGAAGCTAAAGATTATAGTGAAAAAAGTATTGATGATCGGGTTTTTACTTCCCTGGTGTTACCAATGTATTGAAAGTTTTTGGGGTTTCATCTTGCAGCAGCTCCATCTTCAGTTAGTTGTTAGTGTTAAGATCTTCTTTGAGAGTGAGTAAGCTCACAGGGTTGAGTTTTTCCGTCTGATTCAAGTCTTCTAGCAATCTTGATGATAACCCCTAGATCAGTGGTTTAGTCGATTGGGTGTGTTTGTTTATGAAAAACCTTAGATTTATGATTATGTTAAGATAATACAAGAAGACTCAGATGATTTTGTGTGAGATTGTTAGAGGAATGAGCGAATCAAGGATTAGGGTTGATAGATTGGAGTTGGTGTTGATGGTTCGGTAGAAAGGAGAAAGGGAAATCACCTTCTTCGTGACGTAAGGCGGGGCTCTCTTCTTCGTGACTTAAGGAAATTGATAATCAAAGTAGTGGTGCCAAACTGCCAACCCTTGCTATAGATATTTGGCGGCAACTAATTCTAATAGGAGTATGAATTGATTTTGAAAGTTTAGTTTCAAATCGAATCAAAGAACTTGGAAATTTTGATGAAAATTTGATTTTTAACTTTAGCTTGAAATTGTAACAAGGAGTATATAAATACCCATCACTCACTTTTCTTATCCCCATCTTACATGAAAAAAACTCTTTTATCTTCATATGTTACTTTTGTATTTCTATATCTATCTTTCTTATAGGTTTCTACATCTTTGACATAATGGAAGCTCAATTGAGAACTACTCCCAATTCTCCTACACAATCAACATCGAGAAGAAATTTAACGAATCTTCAACGACTAACAATCTTTGGGTCCTTTCTCAAACAAAGTCAAAATGGAAAACTTAAAAGAAGTGTTGCAATTAAAGTTGTCAATTTATTTTGTGTACATCCAAACGCAATTCGTCGTATTTGGCATCAAGCATTACCCAATATTTTTTATGGATATTTGGCCAATGTGTCCCATGGGCTATCAAAACGAGTTGGGCGTAAGCGACGTGAGATTGATCCTACTAAAATTTCTGAAATTCCTTTACGTCAGCGTACAAATATCCGTTCATTAGAAACAGTTGTGGACATGTCAAAATGAACACTTCATAGATGAATCAAAGAAGGTAGCATTAGGACTCATTCAAATCCGTTAAAGCCAACTTTAACAGATGAAAATAAGAAATCCAGGTTGTGTTTTTGTCTATCAATGCTTGAAGAGGAGTTTAATTTTCTTGACAAACCGATCTTCAAAAATATGCTCAATTATGTGCATATTGATGAAAAATAGTTTTATTTAACAAAAGAATCTCAGAAATATTATCTTCTCCGACAAGAAGAAAAGCCTCAACGTACTTGTAAAAGTAAACGTTTCATCACAAAAGTCATGTTTTTAGGTGGTTGCACATCCAAGATTTGGGTCTTCTAGCAATGAAGAATTCAATGGAAAGATAAGAATTTTTCCACTTACATTTCATGAGCCTATAAAGAGGAATAGTAAAAATCTAACTGCTGGAACCTCAGAGACAAAACTAATTATCGGTTACCAAAGATGTTATTCGATCATGCTTCATTAACAAAGTTTTACCGTCAATTCAAAGCAAATGGCCACATAGTAACAATATGTAAACTATATTTATTCAACAAGACAACGCAAGACGACATATAGATCCAAACGATAATGAATTTCTTGAAGCCACTTGTAGAGATGGATTTGATTTTCGCTTGTCCTTTTAAGCACCAAATAATCCAGATTTTAATGTTCTAAATCTTGGTTATTTCAGGCAATTCAATCCTTGTAACATCAAGCAACACCCAAAACAATTGATGAATTAGTTCATGTTGTTCAGAAATCTTTTGAAGATTTATCATTTGAAAGCCTAAATTATGTTTTCTTAACATTTCAAATGTGCGTGATTGAGACAATGAAAGTGTTTGGAGGCAACAACTAGAAAGTCCCACATATGTGAAAACACCGACTAGAGAAAAATGGTAATCTACCAATTCAACTTGATTGCGTTAATAGAAAATATTTGAAACTATTTAAAGCAACAAAATTTATGAATGATTATGTGTTTCGAAGTTTATTTTTCGTTTGGAATTGAAAGAAATATTTGATGTGAATGTATTTGACAATTGTTTGTGGAAAGAGTAAAATCAATTTTTTACTCCAAAATATCCCACACTACTTTTGATTGTTTATGAAAATGAGATGATTTTTTTTTCACAATGAAATGTGTTTTTTTATCATTTATTAATTAGTGAAATAAGAATGACAATGAACATACCTCAAAATTTAAAATTTTGGACATTTGAGTTTTTTTGAAGTTGAATATAAATGAAAGGGATAATATTAAAAGCAAAATGAAAACCTGAATTAAGATTGACTTTATCCATTAAGATGTTTAAGAAAAAGAGGCTATCAATTAAATACGCATTGATCTTCAACAAAAAAGATTAACTACACATTGGTAGAATAAATTGTATATTGGTATAATAAGTACACACTTTTTTTATTAATGTTAAAAATAAAGGGTAATTTGGGAAATGCACATCAAATTAGTAATTAAATGAGTGCTATATAAAAAAAGGGACCAAACATTTTGGAGACATATAAAAGGAATAACAACCAAACAAATCGGACGGGGGCGTAACATTTTATTTTTACATGTTCACATGTTGGAAGTTTTTGAAATGAGTTCAGATAGTGAAACAAGTACTTTTAAAGAAGAACATATTAATGATTTATTAACAATGCATTTTCTCGAACAATATAATTGTAGGTACTTCACGAGACAACCATATAGGAATAATTCATTCACTGGAAGACAATATGTTTATAATGTACTAAATGGCCACGTCAATTGGTGTCCAAATATGTTTCATTTGAAGGCATATGTATTGTATGACTTGTGTGATGCATGATGATACACAAAATGGTTAACCTTTAACTAACGTCAAGAAGTCAAAAAAATACCAGAAGCCCAACAGGTCAACTCGTCTCAAGGCAACATGACCGCTAAGCCCAAAGACATCTGCCACCTAAGCCCAGATCTGGGAGGTCGACTAAATCCTCTAAGGAGCTCCAACCCTGTTTCCCCTTAAACACAACCAGGTCTTCCCTGGGATTCTCAAGAAGTATATGGGAGTTCATGTAAGCTAGGCCGATACCTTACACCAAGAACATGGAAAGGCATAAGCGCGCCACATGCTTACCGACTTAATCCCGAATCTTTAGAAAGATCCTAGTCAGCTAAGATCCTAAGTGTTTAATTAACTTGGGCTTCAAGAGTCTCAAAGTAGAAAACATCTCTTTAAAGATCTATCAACTCGGCATGATATCTACGAATTATCTTTGAACAGAGGAACTTCTAATTATCCTAGATACGAGATAAACTGAAAAGGAAATCCTAAATACAAAATAATAGTTTCTATACAACACAATTGATCTCAACCGCCCAATTTCACCGTCTATGACAGTCGATCCAAATAAGCCTATAAAAGACATCACATCACCTTCATCAAGGTAAGCTCATTACGTTCTACAAGGATCATTCAATACTCAATACTTTTACCGCAAAGGGCAATCTGACTGTCTTGAGTGTCAGAGAGGTTTACAAACTCTTTCTAGGTTTCCCCTTAGGTTTTCAAGAGCAAGGAGAGGGAATCGAAGGAAGGAGTATCGTTCATCCAGACGGAGTATTAATCAATCAGACGATCTAACATCAAGGTCTCAATTCCCTGACTGATAACCGGAAAGCCATTTTTCGACATGAGCAATGCACTTAAATATCGTGGACTGTTAAGAGACACTCGCTATGTCAGGGTTGAAGAACAATTGTGTATATATTTAGACACGATTGAAAATAATGAATGCAACAGTAATGTTACAGATGGTTTTCAACACTCACAAGAAACGCGATCTCATCACTTTGAAAATATGCTTACAGATATATGTAAATTTTCCAAGTATGTCAACATGTCTCCTGACTTTCAGACCGTGCACCCTTACATTAGGAGCAAAGGAGACACATACTGACCTTGGTTTCAGGTATTATAATTGTTATGAAATTATGTGTAACTTTAGGAGTATTTATTATTATAATTATGTTATTTGATTAATTTTCAGAATATTGGTGCAAATGATGGGATACACGTGAATGCTTCTGTACTAGCCGGTAAATCACAAATACCTTACCATGGTAGAAAAACTTTACCTACTCAAAATATTATGTATACAAACGATTTTGATATGTGTTTTAAGTTTGTTGTTCCCGAGGTCGGAAGACACAACAAATGATTCAAGGGTGTTCATAGAGACAATTACTGATGAACAAATAAAGATTCCCCATCCTCTGGAAGCTAACTTAATTTATCACAAACCAATTTTTATGATATAATTTTTAATTTATTAACAGGGAAATACTACTTGGTTGACTCAGGATATTCTAACGTAAATGATTTTTTAGAGCCTTACAAGAGAGAGAGGTACCATCTTAAAGATTACAGAGGAAGTAGCTGAGCATTGTGTTCTGCTAAAGAGCAGTTCAACTACGTGCATTCATCATTGCTCAATGTGATTGAAAGATGCTTTGGAGTATTGAAAGCTCGCTTCCCAATTTTAAAGATGATGCGACTTTCTAGTCTT
Source organism: Eschscholzia californica subsp. californica (assembly GCA_002897215.1). Taxonomy (NCBI): domain Eukaryota; kingdom Viridiplantae; phylum Streptophyta; class Magnoliopsida; order Ranunculales; family Papaveraceae; genus Eschscholzia; species Eschscholzia californica. Next base: position 100,338 of record BEHA01050393.1, on the reverse strand, counting down.
CAAAAGTAGAGAAACATCGTAATTGTAGCGTGTGCACTACATAACTTTATTGGGAAACATGTGTTGGACTATGATATTGCTGATGTCAAAAAATGACAATCTGGTTATTAGTCTAAAATAAGAGACTTGAAATTGGATCGCGTCTGAGTGAATTATACTGCTCCTCAAATTCTCGCCCCCGCTCCTGAGAACCTGGGAGAAAACCTGCAAAGAGTTCGAAAACCCATCCGATGTTCAGGACAATCAGATTTCCCTTTGCAGTTAAAGTATAGAGTATGGATTGATCCTTGGGGAACGTACCTTGATAAAGGTGATGAGATGACCTTTATAGGCTGCTTTGGACCGTTTATGATAGACGGTGAGATTGAGGCGGTTGAGATCCACTGTCTCATATTAGAACTACTATTTTTTTGTTAATGTTTCCTCTTTATGTTTATCTCGTATCTTGGTATTTAGAAATTCTTATGTTCAAGGATCTCTTGTTAATATCCTGCCGAGTTGATAGATTTTCTGGGAGATGTTTCATCCTTTGAGACTCTTGAAGTCCAAGTTAATTAAACACTTATGACCGTAGCCGACTGAGATTTCTAGGAAGATTCAGGATTAAGTCGGTAAGCGCGCGTCGCGCTTCTGTCTTCCCATGTTTAGGGTGTAAGACACCGCCCTTGCTTACGTGGATTCTCGAATACTTCTTGCAAATCCTAAGGCAGACCTGGTTGTGTTTGAGGCAGGGCTTGAACTCCTTAGAGGATCTTGCCGACCTCCTAGTTCTGGGCTTAGGTGGTAGACCTCTTCGAACTAAGCGATCCTGTTGCCTTTAGACAGGTTGACCCATTGGGTTTTTGGTCTTTTCTTGACTTATTGACGATTGTCAACGGGTGACCATTTTATGTATCTTCAGATATGTTCAGAGTGAAGATTTTATTGTTTCTGAAGAAAGTGAGAGAAACAAAGGTCAAAATTCGAGGCCTTTCGAAGTAACTCAAGAAGGACGAAGAAAAATGTGTGTTACAAGAGTTATGATAGGTCACAGTATGGCTGCACATTATCGATTACCTTTATTAGATAGAACTATATTTACATGGTTTCAAATGCTTATAATTTGAAAGTGAATTATATATTGAGTAACTAAATAACATATACTTCTTTACAAATAGAGTTGTTTTGTTCTTCATTTATTTGTTAAATATTTCATTTTTCATAAAAAAACATCTATCTCTACTTTATTATCTAACATTGTACGTTGTTTTCATTATTTATAAAAAAAATTAACTTTTATATATAATTTCGGAATGAGAGTTATGTCTCATTATAATCTGAATTCATTTTACGTAGAATAGAAAATGATAAGAAGAATAAAGTACGTTGTGAGAAAATTATAAATTTTAAAAAATAAAAAATCTGAAGAGAAAAAAATTGTAAAAAGAAAAAGAAATTAGTTGAGATTGGAGGGATAAATATGTGCGAAAGGAAAAAAATGGAGAAACTCTGGGAGAGATAATAAGGAACAAGAATAAAATTTAGCGAGAGAAAAATTAGAATTTGGAGAGAAAAAAAAATTAGAAAAGTAATGGAGAGAGAGAGAGAATATTTCAGTTTGAAGAAAGAAACAAAATGAGAAAAAAAATTTACGTGTCATTATTTTAGTGGATGACACATGTTATTTTACCAGAAAACAACATAAACACGAGATTTTCTTCAACAACAAATCCATAAATATCGTGTAAAGTGCACCCCAATTTTGTAACTTCCATTTGTTTACTGCCAAGAGACTAACTTGTGGACATGCATCTCATTTTTGTTCGATTCTCACCCCTAGCCCTGGTAGTGGACTAGTTTAAAACCTCAGACGAGTTTGAACTGCTCGTCAGTCAATAGTCGGTTGATTAGTTTAACAAAAAGCTTGGAGTGTGCTTGTTTGTTCCAAGCTGAACATGATAATCAGGTTCCTCGGGCTGAACTTTCTCTCGACGCTATTGCCAATCTTTTTGGGTAGGTAGAAGAATTCTACAACTGACCTTTCTTTTTGTCTTTTAATTTGTACTTCTTGAACACTTGGTTCTAATCAATAAGTTAGGTTTTTATTTCTAATTTTGTTAAGTTCTCCATTGCGCTGTTATTATGCTTCTATTTCGTTGTTCCTGGGAGGAATAATCGTGCTACCGAAGTATGACTCTTAGTAGACCCCTTCTGTTGACCACTATTTCATTCATCTGCCGCCCAACTCTTGTCTGCAGATTCTGAGGTGGTATAGACATTTCCTTGGGACTCGTCTCCATTTGATGTTACTGCATATGTCAATGCACGAATGTTTCTGCTCAGATGGAAGCATTTACTGCTTTCGGAACATCTATAAATAGAGACGCTTGCCACTTCTTGGAGTAACGACCTTTTTCACACTGACCCTTTCCAAATCTTAAGATTTATGTACTCTTTTCTTGACTACTCGTTGCTTTCTTGTCGCCCCCACTGTCGTGTTTCGCAAATCGAAGGGAAGTTGGCCGGGCAAAACATAAATCTATAATGTATGATGTCTTCAAGAGTTATCCATGGAAATCATGTTTAGACAATGGACTACTGACCAAATGCATGCTAAAGCAAATGGCTACCAACGAAATCTATAACCTTGGTTGCCCACTAACTTACACCGTCCCTGCTGAAGACCTCATCCTTTTCGATGTCAACGAGGGGTGAATGTTTGCTTCGGGGTCGTACTTGTTTCGTCTTCCTCTCCTTCAATTCCAGATTTATGCTTATTTACTTTGTCTGGCTCTTCCCCTACGCTTTGAGTATTCGTCTGTAGGACAACTCTCACATCAGACTTTTTTTTTCTTTCGGTTTCTAAGGTAATTTCTTCTATAATAAAATTATGCTATGCTTTTAACTTTGTTCTGCCTAATTATAATTTATTGCGTACTGGAACTTTACCTATTTATAAAATTCCCACTGAATGTACTTTATTTTTTATCTTGAGTCTCGAGCTCTGACACCTATTCTACCTTTATCAGGATCCTCTATTCAGCCCTGGGAGGACATATGGAACACAGATGCTAACACAAGTTGTGAGGAGTTGACAACAACATTAATATTAGCTGAACTATCACGACAATGTCATGTGATGTGTGTCTTCGGAGGAAGGCCTTTAGTTTTTTTTATATATAAAAGCTTTGGGTTTGGGATCCTGTTCTCATAGAGCTTTTAGTGTCTGACGAATCAAGTCTCTGTTCGTGCCTAGCCGAGCAGGGTTGTGTTCGTGCCTGACAGAACAAGGTTTTGTTCGTGCCTAGCAGTGCATGCTTTCTTTATTTGATGTCTAGGTAGCCGAAAACACTTATGTCTCCAGAAGCAAGGACCATGCCCCTAGAAGCAATGACCATGTTCGACATCAATTTTCTTTTAGTAGGAAGATCTATATACACTACAAATTTTATCCTTTTTTTTTAATGTATCTATTTCATATAATGTGAAAGGCTCATATAATGTATCTTTTCGCGCCCTACGGACCAGGTCTAATCCGTGCTAGGCTTGAACACTGAACAACACGGACTAAGACCAGTCCGAAGGCCACGAGAAGAGCCAACAGGGAAGGCTAAGTCTGAGTAAAAAGGAGGGATGCCTTTAGAGGCAACCCCTATTCTCTTCAATCTTTTTCGATATCTACGGACAACAGTAAGTGCATTATCCTCGTGGATAGCACGATTGACAACGACACCATAATTGGGTTGGGGGCGAAGGATATTTGATCGGAATTCTCGAAAACCCTAGATTTCTTTCCCCTAAATTTTTAAAACATTTAGATGGATCAATGGAAATCAAGTGCTTTCTGTCAGTCTGTTCAATCAAATATCCCCGTTTCTGATCTTCATCAACCTCATCCTGATCTTTGCGTGCCTTCCAATCGATTACAAACCTCATTCCCTGAATCCAGGTTCATATTCACCGATTCTTCACTTTTAACTAGGTTTTATAGTAGTTTGATTAATAATTTTGCCCTAAATTGTTATTTTTTGGTTACTTCTGTCAAGTATTTGGTATTGATTTTGCCATTTCAACATATGTTTTTCACATCGTTAGCTATTTTGTTCTTCTTCTGACTCTTTTGATGTTATCTGTTGTTGGAAGGGTATATGTGATAGATATGGAGATTAGGGTTTTTAGGTTTATCAGTTGACTGCAGTAACTTGGGAAGTGGATTCTTGCCATTGTAGAGAATTAGGGCTTTAAGAGTCTAAAGACATTCTAGTTGAAATTTTAGTTAATGAGTACTACTTTTATTAATATTACTTCAATTAAGGTCTAGGCAGTGATTTGAATTTTGAATGACTTGAATAGCTAGCCTATCTTCACTGAATAACTTCGGCTTTTCTGTTGCTGTTTGATCTGGAATTGCATGAACCAGACCAGCAAACAATAATGGTCATACTCTATATTGCTGAACTTGTGTGGGTATCTTACAGATTAGGTCATATTATTGAACCTAAGCAACCAGAAATTAAGTAGAACTTGGGCTGTCTATGGAAAATGCCAGATATTCGTGACATATCAATGAAGGGTTAAGATTATTACTAATCGCATGCATTAGGACTATTGATTGCTTTGCTTGAACTTGTTTGTATCGTGCACGTTCTTACTCTCAAGTTACTTTGTTTGCTGACAATTAATTATCAAGGGCTTTTTTCCTTATTTTGTAGTCAAAGGCCGGAAGCTGAAGTCAAGGATTCCATTGCTGCAAGAAAAGTTCAGAAAGCCGACCGAGAAAAATTAAGGAGGGATCGACTCAATGAGCAGTTTTTGGAGCTCGGAAATGCACTTGGTAATAAGATGTATCTCGTTTTCTGGATATTTATGTGCTACTCCTGTTGCAACATAGAGACTACTTCCTTTAAGTTTTATAATTCTTATGGATTTAACACTTAAAGATTTGACTTATCGAAACCATTTATCAAATAATTAATAAATTTCGCTTGCAAGGTCGATGTGTGATGATCATTATCTGGCCTTGTTGTTATTTTTATGTTTGGTTTCCTTTTCTTCTTGTTGAAGTGTTAAATATAAACCATTTGGTGGAGGTACTTATCTACCCAAATCTTAAAAAAATGTGATTCTGTTTCTCTGTTTTTTTTGATTAATTTGTCTCGAAAGAAGTTAAATGATGCCGATTCTAATATTACGTGCCAAACATACAACTTACCCGTTCTTAGACAGCGTAAGTAAGCTATGCCATGAGTCTCGTGACACAACGAATGGCAACTCAGTAAAATTACCCTATTTCTGGAAGGGAGTAGTGATACCAATTTATGTCTTGTAGGATTCAAATCACATAGACAACGCAGAATAACTTGCTGAGTCTGCACATTTACATTTGAGGTAATTCAGGATGCAATAGGATGACCTTCCCTTCTCCGTTAACGGTAAAAGTAAATGTGATGAGATGTGGAATCACAAATCCCAACATCCATCTTGTTAAAAAAGAACAAATCCGGTAATCCAGTCTATTTCAAACTAGATAGGGATTCTATCTATTACTACTGTCTTTCATCTGTACTTATTGGGCTTTCTTTTGAATTAGAATCTCCTCCTTTATGAACAGTGGCGAGTATTGAACTTCATTCTGATGCTTGTTATTCATGTGATCAGTTGCATAAGAAAATTCAAGTTTAGTGATATATTATTTTGCCCTTGTAAGTTGGAGAGTGGAGGCATTTGATTTTTGATGTCTTATATGCCGGAGCATAACTTGATAGCTGATAGTGATTTTGAACTTGCAGATCCTGATAGGCCCAAAAATGACAAGGCAACCATTCTAGCTGACACAATCCAAGTCCTAAAAGATTTGACAGCTCAAGTTAACAAACTTAAAGAAGAATATTCAACACTTTCAGAAGAATCAAATGAGGTAACTGTGAGGAATAAAGTTAATTTCTAGGCGAAGTTTGTGTTCTATTTTGACAATTATTGTTGTTCACTGAACAGTTGACTCAGGAGAAGAACGAACTGAGAGAAGAAAAGGCATCTTTGAAATCTGATATTGACAATCTTAACATCCAATATCAGCAAAGACTGAGGGTTATGTTCCCTTGGGCTCCAATGGATCCTTCAGTTGTGATGGGCCCACATACATATCCATACCATGTACCAGTTCCTGTTCCTGCCGGCCCGATTCCTATGCACCCATCTCTTCAACCATTCCCCTTCTTTAGAAATCCGACTCCTGGTGCAATTCCAAATCCTTGTTCGACCTATGTCCCGTTCTCAGGCCCAGGTAATCCCCATATGGAACAACTATCCGCCCATTATGTTATGCCACATATGCAGCCAAGTAGTAGGTCACATACTTCAAGCAAGCAAGATTCGAAAAGCAAGTCATCTGATTGCCAAAGAGCCAGCAATAATGAACAAAGTGACGATTCAAATGATGTGGCCACTGAGCTGGAACTTAAGACACCTGGATCTACCGCAGACCAGGTGAATTTCAACTTATTCTCTAGCCAAGTAGTTAGGACTGACCTATCCACCAGAGTAACTCATGGATCTGATCTGGATTGGGGTAGCCCAAGCCACTCCGACGCCGATCCCCTGCCCTAGTTAGTTGTTATGTTTGAGTCTTTGAGAACTCGGCCAAAGCGCTAGGCTCGGATTGGCAGCATTTGGGTTGACCCCTATTCGGTCCTCGAGCTGATTCCTCCCCCAACTGCAATAGTTCTCTAGCTAAATAGAAATAGTTTTATTACATGTAGAAGCAAATAAAGAAAATGTTGGATTAAACCAAATGTTTGCAGGAAGCTTCGTGTGCAGAAAGGAAAGGCAAGAAGTCACAAGCAAAAGAAAGGTGTGTTAGAGAGGAGAGCTGTTTGAGCAGGTATTCGTCTCGAGGTTTACAAGATAGCTCTTCCAATAGTGTTGGAGATGCTCCAAAATCTGATAACTAAGTAGTAATACTTCCCACATCCAAACTGATACTCTGATTCTCTCACGTGTTCTTTGTGTTCGCCGTCCTATTCTACGGGTATTATTATCCTGGTTCTCGACATTGATTTCTGATCTACCTCCGTAGAAGGGTGCAAAACGTCTCAAATGTCGTAAAAAGGTATTGTCGAACATAATCAAATAATAACCATCTGATGTATTTTAATTTGTGGAAGAAAGAAAAATATCGGCAGTAATGTTGAACATAGTGTAATATATGAACGGTAATGAGATTAAGGGAGTTTGGTGGAATCACCATACTTTGAAATGTAATTGACAGAAAAGCATACAAGTGAATGAATAAAAGTTTAGTTTCTGTCTTGTGGTTTAATATTTTCTGTTTTAGTGAGCATGTTTTTATATTTTTATGTTAAAAGTGAAGAATATATTAGAGCCCTCCCTTTCTCTCAGTCACAATGCTAAACTCTGCTCCTTCTAGAATTACATTTCTTGGAACTGTAGAGGTCTAGGAAATAGGTTTACCTACAACTCTTGTGCAAAATTGATTTTTTTGACAAAATCGGATTGTAAAAAGAGTCGAAAATAGTCTTGATGTCTGTTCTCAGAATCAACATTGATCTTACCATAATGCCACAAGGAGCGGAAGACTAGAAAAACTTGAGTGATTCTTTCTTACCGAAAAAAAAGTTTTATACGGAGGTTTAACCAATTTTCCGTAAAAAAAAATTTCTTAAATTGGAATTATATTTAGAACTCTGATCACTTAGAAGTATTTATGATCAAAATAGTAAAAGCAGTAACAGAATTGACCGACTAACATCTTTGCGTAAATAACTTATAAATCTTCTGTACAATACAAGGTAGAACAAATTTCATAAGAATCACTTATCGAAAAACTTTATCCTTTTGACGTAAATTGTTTTCAGGAGCTTGGTGTGATTTCCATCAAACAAATAGATTTCATTTTTCACCTTTGATCCCCTGAATCCGACCATAGGGGAAGCGGAACGAGATAAGATTGAGAGTGTATAGTTTCATTTCCTCTGCCGTTTTTTCTTCTCTATTATTTTTAATCTACTAATATATAACGGTCTACCAATACAATCTATAACTTACGAGAGTTTCTGAGACGGGGCGAATTTGGGACATTTCGTGAACTCATGCTTGCTGTTCTTAAAAGTCTTCTGAATTCCGGTAAACTTATCTTCCCATCTTTGTCGATATCTGCCTCTTCTAAAAGTGGGTCAATCGAGCCTTTAAGTCCAGTATGCTGCATAAAATAACAGGAAAGTTTTTTTCAATATTTCCCATCATCAATCAAAAGGCACGAAGCTCGGTTATATACTAACTATAGAGTAAAAGAAAATATCAAGCTATGTGTCTTAGAACTTAAAATAAGGATCCTAACCATCCTTAGTTCATCCGGTGTGATGAAACCATCTCGATCCACATCAAATTTCTCAAAAGCAGATTTAGATAGTGAATGCCATTTCTCCGAGTCGTGTTCTTCTAACTGATGTACATGTAGGGTAGCTGCAACAAATTCGGAGAAGTCCACAAGCCCATCTGTGTTGCTGTCAATCTGTTTCACATCCTCAAAACATTAACCACAAAATTTCTCATTAATGTTTTCGAGTTTCATTTAGGCTCCATATTTTCTGAAGTTAATAAAAATATTAATGGAGTGAGTAAATTGATAAAGTTTTTAGAGCAGATAAAGTACTACGAAAACTATTAAGAAAACAAAAACTCAGCAATGAATTATTAGGAAAAAATACGAACCGCTTGAAGAATCTCCGTAACGAGTGGCCCCTTCGTTTTCCAAGGAAGATCTTTTGCTAGGGCCTGCTTAGAAAACAGGAATAACCATGTAAAAATAAGGAAATTAAAATATAAAAGTTTTGAAGTTGTTGCTATTTCGTTGAACGAGAAAAAGTAAAAAGTAATAGTTGATAATCGAAAAAACAAGTGACAGGAATCAAGATGCATACATGTCTCATTTCTTCAAGACTAATAGACCCATTTTTATCTACATCGATAGCATCAAATTGATCCCGCAGATCAGCTATCTCATCTTCGTTAAGTGTACTCGCCAAGGCCTGCTTATAATACAGTACGAAATTGAAACTTAGAAGAAGTTTAACAAATTGATTTCTAGAAATGGTCAAACCAAAGCCAAAATGACATACCCTGAGCGCGACTTGCTTTAAGCGACTATACTTCACAAATTGTCGCATGTTAGATAGTACGGATATATCGACAGGGATCTCAGAGGCATTTCCACCTTCTCTAACCCATGGGTGTGCTGAAAAATGATTTTCATAATGAACAAGTAAGGTTATGGATATATATATATATATATATATATATATATATATATTTGTGGTTGGAGCAATTCAAAGTGTTAATCACGAGGGATAGAGAGATATGACAGAACATCAAATACATACACAAGGCCTGCGCAGCAGTCAATCTTGCACGAGGATCTTTCACTAATAATTTCTTGATGAAATCTTTCGCACTATTGCTAATACTTGGCCATGGCTTTCGACGAAAATCGGGCTTGTTCTTCATGACCTATAAATCATGGATGGAACATAAGAATTAGTGTATCATAAGTTGCATGAAAGCGTAAGGTAAGATGATAATTACAACATTCAAATATAGGGTTTCATGTTAAAATCCATAATCAGCCAATACTTAAGAATGTCTTCGTATATCCATATCAATGCAGCCACTTTACAAGTTCATCCCTATTTTTCTATTTTTTTTCTTTGTTGGTATTGTTTATGCAAATTTTTACTACCTAGAACGTCAAAAGAAGTTCAAAGTTGGGAATGTATCTTACCTCCTTAAATATACCATCTTCAGTCCTATCCCAAAATGGGCGCCTTCCACAGAGCAGAATATACGTAATTACACCGATACTCCATACATCCGATTGGGGCCCTGATCTACGTTTTAGTACCTCTGGTGCTACATAATAAGCACTCCCAACAATATCTTGAAATTTTTTTCCTGCATTTTGATCACAGCCATGAAAAACAAGAAAATGCTTAAGATATCTCTATTGAGCACAACCCAGCATACAAAAAGATCAGGACTTGGCTCGCTTGTTTTAAGTTTTAACGAATCTTGGCTTGGCAAACATTGTTTTCTAAGAGATTATTGAATTGCAAAATCTAATTCAAAATTCGACTAACAAAACATTCAGTTCTTAAATCTCAGCAAAAGTTATCTACCAACCTGGCTTTATGAAGTCCGATAAACCAAAATCTGTGGCCTTCAGAGGTGAATCCAGTTTAGCCGACTTGAAAAGAAAATTCTACAAATGATCATATCCCCGAGTAAGAAACTGACACTAAGAAAAAGCATATTATTTCAAGCAGAAAAGACTTAGGATGTTCTAGGTTTTAGTTCAGTCGGACATTACCTCTGGTTTCATGTCACGGTGCACCAAACCATGTAAATGACATTCAGCTGCAACTTTGAGCATTTGCCTCACTATTATTGCTGCGTCTTTCTCAGTGTAACGACTGTTTTTTCTGTGTAAAGAGAATCCATTTTTCGGGTTAGTAGCATAAATATGACTATACCACTGGTACACGGATAATAAGAAAGTACAGTTTGAATTGACCTAAGATGACAAATGGAATTTACTCTGTAAAGTTGAGTAGTCTTACTTGGACAGTATCCGGTCAAGTAGTTCACCACCCTCGCACAACCTATATAACATAATACAGTAAGAAACCATATCTAAAAGGTGGTACCAATAGCATCACGAAGCACATTCTCGACAATTTCAAAGATAAAAATAGCTCAAAAACATCGGTGGGAAAAAGGTAAAACGAAAAACCAACCAAATAACCTAATTCGGAAATAAGGCTTAGTGCCATAAAACTTAGTTTCCCGTTTGCAAATTGCTACATAGAAATATTAGAAGACCGAGAATTATTTTTTTTTTCAACAAATTATTTGCTACGATTAAAACTTCAACAATGTTCCCAAAGGCTGAAGATTGCCCTTTTTTAGATTTAATGAATGTTATAGTTGATATTTTTGGTATAATGTACACATTTCATATCCAAATAACAAAGTAAACTAGAAAAATGCATGGTCTTTTACCATCGATTCTCAACTTTGACATGACTAAAAGTAGAAGAATCTGCGAATTAATCTCTTTCTTTATTATTTGATACAAGAGTTAGTGTAGTTTATATTTTAAAGCACTATCAGGCATTTGAAGCTATAAAATACTTACTCCATTACTATGTACACGTAAGAATCGTCTTCAAAGGCATCATGAAATTGAACCACATTTTCATGGCCTGTGAGAGCTTGCAATATTTTCACTTCTCGTTTAACATCTTCAACAGCGACTGGAAGAACCATCTGCGACAAAATAGATACTAGCATCAACATC
>BEHA01050393.1:67953-82938 GCA_002897215.1 Eschscholzia californica subsp. californica | reverse complement strand
GCCTCCATAACTCCCATATTTCTCGGACTACACGGATAAGTTGCCAGGGAGGCTTCTTCCCCTCATAAGACAAAATCGAAACAGCAAGGGAGGAGTCCGTAGCGATCTTCACTCGTCTTTTACCAAATTTCGCCGCTAGCTTTAATCCTAAGCAAATTCCCTGCATCTCATGCATAATTACTGACCTCCTCTCTGACCATGCTGCTGCTGCTATTATAGGCTCACCTCGTGAGGTTCTCAAGATTGCACCATAACCACCTGAGACATCATCAAATGCCTCATCGGTATTGATTAGAGTCTGATCCATACTAGGGCCTGCCCATTTACAAGTTTTCGATACTTGAATTGATAGTGGTACAGTCAAATTCCATTGTTCTAAGATCTGCTGAGCACCATCCAACCTAGGGGTGGCAATTTGCCCGAACCGGCGGGTTTTTTCCCAAACCCACCCCTAATGGGACGGGTTTTACCGCTCCGTTAATTAAACGGTTCGGGTTTGGTATGAAGTTAAAAAAACTAATCGGGTTCGGGGCGGGTTTGGTATTAGATAGTAAACTCCGCCCCGAACCGATCAGTATGTTATATATTAAATATTTATTTTATTTAAGGTTATGTTTCTAAAACTTTAATCTTATATTATCAATTTAATTATTTTATGTTTTATATTATCAAGTAGTTGTAGTGTTTATGATTGATAAACTCAAAATCCTACAAAATTTTGTTAACAATTGTCATGTTACTTCAAATTAAAATAACTTTTGTGAAACAAAATACTTTGAACCCGACCCGACCCAACTCGTTTTATATTAAACGGCGCGGGGCGGGTCGGTAATGGTTTAGCAATTTTTAATTGGGACGGTTATGGTAATTGAATATCCACCCCGATTAATTATTGGGACGGTTATGGTAAAACCCGTTTACTAACAGGACGGAATTGGGAAGGGGATGAACCGTCCCAAACCCGCCCCGTTGACATCCCTAAATTCCAACCCATTCGGTTTACGTTTCCATGTCATTACCTTTGTTTTGATGTCGCTGACTATTTGCATTATTTTTTATCTGATGTCGGTATTCTATGTCTTTTGTCTTTACTTTCTCCTTTTTGTTTTTCTTGCAATTGTTCAACATCCTCATCTCTCTAATCATGCAATTGTTGGATTTGGTTTAATTGTGGGTGTTTTGTTTCCCCATTAGTTTTAAAACTAAGAGATCTCCAATGCAAAACTCAAAAAAATCTCTACTCATCCTATTTGTCAAGTTCCAATTGAGATTTTCACTCCTAGGTGTCGAAAATAGAGATTCTCAATTCTTGTATGTCTCCAATGCAACACTCTAAACTCTTTTAGTTTACTTATGTGTCATGGTTATTTTTGTAAAAAAATAATTAGTTATTTTGGAAATATACGAAGACTTGATTTCTATTGGTTGAAATCTAAATATTGATGAGTTGGACAATTAGAGATATCTCAAGAGGACACTCTGAAATTAGAGTGTCCTCTTGAGATATCTCTATTCCACTCTCGACACATCATCTTTGAGACCATAGTTGCGTTTTGCATTGGAGATGACTTTTTAAGAAAAACTCAGAAAATCCTATGTGGCACTCCGAGTTTCTAAGATTGAGTTTTGCGTTGGAGATGCTCTAAGTCAATGGTATCAAAGTTTTTTATTTCTTCTTAATTGAAACTAGATAATGGTTTCATGTAAGACAAATAATAAGCCTCACTGATTGAGAGTAAACTAAGTTTGATCATCACCTATATTGTAAGGATGGAAATCCATATACACCCATTTTCTATTCATAGTGGAAGAGTCAAGAAGTTCGATTGGGTAAATTATTTAGTAGAATTGCAACCCAATCTTTCTTGTGAAACACCCATAATTTTTCACTCTATGTCAAACAGAATTTGTAAGTTATAATTTGTTTTTCAAAAAAAATAAAAGAAAAAATAATTCTTGAATTAAGAAATAAAGGAGCAAATATGAGACATAGATTCTGTACAGTAGCATCTAGAAAAAGGTGAAGGAAGTATGGAGAAAATTTCCTAAAGATGGGGGCAGACTTGGTCCAAGCATTGACAGATTTGGACTCAATCATATCACAGCCAAGTCAATGTTCACCTTTTGATTTCACATAGCCCACTGTCACACCATGAGGCATAAGACAAACGTGTAGAAGAGGGAACAAGTCGGTTCGAGTTAATGGTGTACCCTAAAAACCACAAACTAACTGACCCTACAAGTACTTATGGAACCTTCTCAATCCTAACTGTCATTCAGACCCCTACTCTAGCCTCGTATGAGAGATACGGCAAGAGAATAACACTGAACCAACTATTTACCTATGTTGGGCTATCCAGTGGCGTGGCTGAGATTTTAGGGGTCCGGTGCGAAATTTTAGTCGAGGCCCTAATACAACAATATAAAAAAAATGACACGTGAAATTTCTACAAAATTTATGATATTTTCACCTCTCTTGAGACAAGTAACATTCTGCAATATGGCGGTGTCTTTTATTTAGAATGTGAAATATAAGTTCGACTCTCTTTGTCGTTTTGTAGTTTTATTTAATCAAAGAAAAAATGACAAAATAAGAGTTTCGAGGAGGAACTGAACTTCTAACATCACGAGGACAAAGAAACTATTAATATCATTGTGCTTGGAACCCAAGAGGAAAACAATTCGACGTAAAAATATGCTTGGATGTAATCAAACCTTTGACCTCTCTCGATGTAAAAATAAGGCTACATATTAACTAATGTTCGTGAGTTGTAATCGTCTAAGAAGCATAACAACTTGAGGAGCGGAACTCAGTTTGGGAACTATCTGAAAAAAAATATACTTTTGGGAGGACTCGATAATCCAACCTCTCCCGCACGAGTTAACAACAACACCCGTTAGACTACACACTAATAGTTGTTCATAATTGGATGCGAATTTATATGAAGAGTCCATCTATGGATAGGTTGTATTCGCCTTTACAAGTTAGGACGATGGGGCCCCTTGGGAGAGGGAGGCCCGGTGCGACGGCACCTCTTGCACCCCCTCTCCCATGCCCCTGGCTATCCACTGTCCTACCTACATGCAATGAGGAATAGAGATTACTTTCACACCCACCATGGTTGGGATTGGAAACTATGTCACAGTGACTGCACTGAATGCCTTTACTTATAATCAGACATGGTCACTTTGTTTCTTCACGAAGGTATAATCTATGCCCGATGGGTCTAGATAGTTCTATAATAACAACTGTTGAAAATTTATTTGTGAGGTGTAATAATTGAATATAAGTTTGAGAGTTACAATCTCAACCCTACAAATAAATTTGTGAGATGAAAGGTATATTTCAAAAAGAAATACCCTTCTCTCTTATTATATGGATTACAAATTTCCCAATTTCACTACAATGTGAAAAATGGAATCAATGCAGATTAATAGTAAAGGGCAAGCCAAATATGGGGTATTTTAGTGGGCAATCTCCGAAGAAATACATCATTTTGGTAAAATTTCACTTGTGGTCATGTCGAGAGGAGCTAATCAATCAACCATCCCTTATTTATTTAATTTTGATCTTAAAGAACAAACACAATCAATTTTAGCTGGGAGAGAATCCCCATAAATATATTGTTCGATGCTATTCTTCGAGAATTAGATTTGTTAAATATGGGTCTTCATATTGAATTAGGAAATGATAACGTCGGAGAAACATCAAGATACGTTTTTGATAACGCCTAGGAAACGTACGTTTATTGTTTCGAACGTCTATTCAAGCCGTAACTCTCAAACGTTATAGTCAAGTAGATGATGTTGTACTGGTGCACAACTATTTACATGTCACTCCCAAGTTGATAGAGCAAATAATTGCAAATTTAGAATAAAAATCTAGCACACCCCATATACACACGAAAAATTTAGATTGTTGGGAGCTTCTTAGGAGGAGTTGGGGGCCTTTTAGTTTCTCTTACTTCATATATTATGATAAATGGAGTTTTTTTTTAACATAATAAATGGAGCTGAGTAAATTTCATTTAAGTTGGCCTACAAAATCCCACTCTTTTTCTTTGTCTAGATTCTAGAAACTATATGTCATAGTGTGCAATGTTGTACCTAGGAGATGCTCTGATGGTATAACTAGTGTGAGAAGTTGAAGATTTGAATGCCATTATGGACCACCAACTGCCTATTTATATTATATTTAACAGCAAGCTTGTATAATCTAGCTCTAAAAATATGCCCCAATAAATACATGAGTATATCATGGTAGCATGTGATACATACAATTTTTTAAGTTGGTCAAGGTGTCCACTTTAGACCCCTGCCCTGGCTGGCTGTAGGCACAAGTACATTAACAATTATGAGAAATGGAAAAAATTAGACTGGTTGGTGGAACTCATGGGTTAGTTGAACATTGGGGAGCCCAATACACTCTTTAATGAAAGATTCACATTCAATTATTGTAGTTCTTAACATTAAGGAGTCTCTTGGATTCCTAATTTCAAAAGAAATTCATGAATTAGAGATTTCCATCTCAAATTTAGCTTGCTTTGTATATTTGTATTATAGGTGTGTAATATTTTAATTCTAATTTTCAACTATTAAATTATTAACTCCAAGTTTAAAATTTGACCAATTCTTCGAGAGAGGGGGGAATTTGAATTTCATCTTTGAAAATGAACTACGATCGTATTCATGACCATTTACTCTTTAGGGCAGAAAGCACATTTGAGGTTCCCCATGGAGGTTACGACTTCAAAATCTATGTTACTACCCACTAGAACCAAGACTTATTTCTTGGAGTCATCTAATTACTTGACCTAGTTCTTCTAAGTCAGTCGGAACAAAAGACAAGAAGTAAACAAACACAAATCCTAATAAACTTGTCAAACATGGACAAAAATACACAAAGGTTGAAAGCAACTTACATGAATATGAATCATAGGGACCCATCATATAGATGAATATAATCCTTACATTAAAACTTTGCCATATAACTTCACTTTCCAAGTCAAATGAAATAAACATAGTGAAGACTCAGGACTGGGATAAGCTGACTAGTTCATAATCTTGGTTTCTTAGTAATTTTTGTCTTCGACAAAGGAACAAAATCATCGTCGTCATCTTCATCAAACAATTTGTCATCGTGGACTTTTCTTTTCTTATTACATTGATTCAACACGGGTTTAGATTCAGAGACAGGTTTCTTGTTCATTGAAGATGGAGTAGGGAAGATTTAGTGGAAGCTGATTTCTTCGTAATAGTAGTAGTTACAGAGACAGACTTGGTCACTGAGGTAGCAGACTTTATTGGCGACCTGAGTTTCTATAGTTGAGTTTTCTTCTGTTTCTTCTCGTAAACCTTCTTTGCTACGTCTATTGGTAGCAACCCACATTCCATCATCCTGTCACAAAACAACATTGACTAATTTGTGTGAAATTTGCTAATCCATGTTCCGGAGATGCAGCGAAACGGAAGGAAAAACAACGACACAAATAAGTGAACAAGATGGAGTTTAGGATAAATGTCTAATTGTTTCGGATTTTAGCAACTATCTTATAAAAACATTTTAGAAAAGCCTATCTTTAGTCCATCAAGAATTCATGAGCAGTAGTTTCTATACGTCAAAATTCTATGGTTCATCTGGAATGGAAAAATCTTGAACCGGAGCAGCAGTCTCTATACGCCAAAATTCTACGGTTCATCTGGAAATCAAGGTGTGAACAATGTTTTTCTTCGAGGAATCAATCCCCGGTGCAAGTGATCAACAATATTCAAGGTTCAGTACGTATTCATCCAGAATAGTAGTCAAAAGGAAACGCACAAAAAAACCTCTCTCAATTGGTCTCCTCCAGAACCTCCTTTTCTTAAGTGCAACGTGGATGCTTCTTTTAAGACAGTTTTAGACCATGCTGGATATGGCGGTATCATACATGACGAAAAGGCGGAATTCGTCATCGCTATGGCGGGCGCGATCAGAGGACAAACGGCGGAAGAATGTGAAGACCAAGCCATACGGTGGGCGATGGAATGGGCAACGCAACTTCAGATTACTCACCTCCATATGGAAAGTGACAACCAAAACATCATAAGATATCCCAACAATGGTGGCAAGTCAATAGATTGGCAAACAGAGAAAACCATGAAAAATATCCGGAAGCTCAAAAGCCAGTTCGTCTCCATCATATTCACCCACATCTCTAGAGAACTCAACAAATGGGCTGACAAACTTGCTAAGTGGGGAAGGAAAAATAGCAGTAGCAGGACTTGGAACTCTATCCTCGAGCTTCAGAAGGATTTGGTTGTGTAAACTTCCCCCTATTCAACAAAAAAAAAATTCATGAGCAGTTGAGCAAAAACTATCAAGTTGAGGACTATAAATAAGTGGTGGATATTAATGGTGCAAAATAGGTGGTGGTGGGTCGAACAACATATGAATCATATGGCTTGCAAAAAAAACCTAAAAAGCTCATCCCTTTAGCAACAGAAGATATTAATTGCTTCTAACACCTCATAACATATAAAAGTGATTCAATTTGACGACTATAAATAAGTCTACTATTCGAAACCAAGCTAGCAAGACCATCCGATTCTAACAGTCCTTGAGACCTATATAAAGTTGAAAATGGTGATGAATAACTTTTCTTTTATTTCTTATTCATACACTTTGTGAATATACAATAGCTCGTATATATATGAGAATTCCTTAAACTAAAAATATAATTATCTAAGTAATTACAGCAACATAATAATATGTAATATCTTCACAATAATATATAATATATAGATATATGAATATATATATATATAAAATATTCTCTAAGGATCTTTACACTCCCCCTCAAGTTGGTGCATAGATATCACTCATGCCCAACTTGTTTCAAAATGATGAGAATATTTTATAGGAGACTGCTTTGGTGAGGATGTCTGCCAACTGATCCTCTGATTTTATTTTATGTAACTCCACAATTTTTTCATCTAACTTCTCCTTAATAAAAAATCTATCCACCTCGACATGTTTTGTACGATCATGTTGCACAGGATTGTGTGCAATGTCACTTGCTGCTTTGTTGTCACAAAATAGATTTATCGGTTGGCTAGAATGATAACCCAAATCTTGTAAGAGAAGTTGATAGGCCCAAAATAGGTCTATTCCCGCAAGTATACGGGGTCAAGTTATAGTATTTATAATAAGATCGAGTATCGTCCCAAGAGATAGGTAGGTAACTTCGGATATTGAATGCGGGTTTAACCCAATAATCAAGATGTCAATATCTAACTTAGACTAAAACACACACACACCCCTCATAAAATTGATGATTGATATATAAGCAATAAGAAAACAAATGAAACTATCTAAACTATCTAAGAGAGGGGAGAAGATATCTAAGGTTACAAAATCCACCACATAATTTCACTTTATAAAACAAGCACTTAATTATTTAAATCTCTTTTGTATTTACTCGGGATCCAATATAATGAACTATTTGGATTCCGGATGATGTTCTAGATAAAACAATTTTATAATCACTAATTCTAATTGTCTTCCTTATAAAGATTCGGATCACTTAACTATTATTCATCATCTAAAAAGCATACTCCATCTAACAACTTAATGAAAGTATGAAATATCTAATTATGAGGCATGAGTAATGGAAAGAAAATCCAATCCATATAGATAAACAATCAATAGACATTAAAGCACATCAAAGGATTTAATTAATCAAGAACAAGTATTATAAAGATCCAAAATGGGTTTCATTCACAACCTTAGATTGCTAAATTAACTATACATGGAATCTAGAGTGACATTCATTGACATTGTAAAATAAATGAAAATACTAAGAAATTAATGGAAAGAAATCACCAAGAATGTTCAAAATCCATATTCCCATGTATCTCCATTTTATCCAAGATTTGCTCCATTTGTGTTCAAGAATTGTACTCCAAGAAGTAATAGCTATTTTATTGCTACCCAAATAAGAAAAAGAAAGAAAAGGAAGAAATTAGATGTAGAAAGAAGTTGGAAAGAAGAGATGAAAGGGGATAAAGATGATAGAAGAATATGGAAGAAAGAAGGAGAAGACTGTTAATGGAAGAAAGAATAGTGGTATAGAAGAAGTAGTAGTAGAGAAAGATGGAAAAATAATGGAGAAGATAGATTTAGTAGTAGAAAAGAGAGAAAGAAATAGGTGAGAAGAGGGATATTGAGAGGGTTTGCAAGTCTAGGTTTTAATGGAGGAGAAAGGGACTTATTTATAGGTGGGTTATGGTTTTTGGTGGGTTAAATTGGTAAAAAGTGGAAAGCTGAGGGTCAAAATTGGGATTCTAGGGGTTAAAAGCACAATCTGGTCGGCGGATAGGGTTTCCAATGAGTTTCGGTCGCTAAGATACTCCCGGATCTATAGAGTTAAGCTGCGGCGCGCACAGCCGTCAGATCTTCAAGGCACGGATCTAGAGGGTTGGTAGAATGACACGCGTCCGGGAGCACGACAGCTATGCTGCTACGGGTGCACGGAATAAGCAATAAAAGACGGGATGCGCAGGAACCGTCCTATCTAAAAAAACGCGGAAGGCTACGGTCCAGATTATAACGTGGGAGCGGGACTACTGGAGCAAGATGCGACGCGCTACACTGAATCAGGCTTATAAGGGCCATTTCGATGTCCAGCAGAAACACGGGATTTCGATGCTCCGACCTCCGAACTACGGCACGTGTGTGCTGGTATACCGCGTGCCAGAATACATCCCGAAGATTGACCGAATGTTGACAAACTGTTGACCTGACTTTGACTTCACATAATTCTCTCGTCCGGACTCCGATTTGACTTTCGTTTTCTCCTACGGACTCGTCTCGACCTCTACTTTTCACCCATGTACTCGTATTGGCCAAATTACCAGAATGTCCTTGACTCCAAATGACCAAAATACCCTTCATGCATCTTTTTCTTCGTTTTTAATCGTTTTTCACACCTAACTCTCCAAAAGACACCTAATCAAGAAAACCAACCATTTTATTATAATAAAGACTCGAAACGAACTAACTCGACTAAATTAAACGACTCAGATGGGACATTTTCATGACCCATCAAACATCCCCAAACTTAGATTTTGCTAGTCCTCGAGCAAAACAAAATAAAAGAAAAACCTAACTCACTTTCAGAGGAATCCCGGTTGCATTTAGCATATGCAACAAGCCGTTAAACCCCTAGGTTGCCCTAGTGGACGAGTGTGGTCTCGTGAGGGTTTCCATAGATGACACCCACAAACATCATGGTTTCAAATACAGAAGGGTCCAAAATCCAAATCGTAGATAAGTATGATTGATATAGTAAAGGGTTTAAGCATGTCAACACATAATGAATCAAGTAAATAAGCTCTTGTAAAAGCTAAAGGCCCCTTCACTAATGATCTTACCTTAAAATGCAAGTGTCATACCATAATAAGTACATCTATGTTCCGAAGTCACAAAACCTTGATTCCCAAGTTAGTACATTTCGCCTCGACTTCGGCCTCACGGACATACACTCCAAATATGAAATCACTCAAGAATGGTTCGCTCGTATGTGTGAGTGTGATCACTTAACTTGAACTCAACACATAAAAAGGGGTGAGGACAACATTTTGGAACGAATGATCTTCGAAAAGGAATTAGCCACTAATAGAGTGGGGAAGCTCACTCACCCTGGAAGCTCACTCACCCTTCTCACCCATTCTACCCTATTAAGATGCCTTCTAAAGGTTAGCGGATACAATAGATGATGTGATGGTGGTGGATTCCCGAGAATTTCGACCTCTTCATTATGGTAGAACCTCTTAAGCATCTCAACATTTGTTTCTTTCTTCGAATACTTATTAATGAACAAAAACACTAACACATATATACAATCACATCACTCACACAAAAGAGCTAACACATGCTCAAACATACACAAAAATCACTTTATTTCGTTTTCTTTTTCTTTTTTTTCTTTTTTTTTTTTTTTTTTTTTTTTTATAACACAAATACAATCAACCAAAACAAAATACAACACACACAACTCTATTCTTGCAATCACGTTTCATTTCATACTTGCTTTTGACATTCTTCATTCTTTTATCTCATGTCTTCATTCTCGGGATATAAGATGATGGATGGTGATGGAGTATCCGCTTTCCTCTAGTTGGCATTCTCATTGGGTTTCATGGACTACAAGGGCAAGGTTAATTCGCTATCCTAATGTCACTCTTAGTGGCTAAGGAAATTGAGCACACGAGATCAAATGAGCTCTTTTATAAGTTACGAGGTTGAGTAGCTCTTCATTCTACTCGGAATTAGCGCGGAAGAGTACACTCGAATGGCAATTTAGGCTTTGAGCTCTCACATGGGTTAAGTCTCCACTAATGACTACTTTAGGTCTCTTAGAAATGTTTCTTCTTCACTAAGATGTAACTCACATGGCACAACACAAACACTAAAAGACTCGACTTTCATGCAAAGGCCATTAGCAATCACAAAACTCATCAACTCGACACATATGCATCAAAATTCTTAAAACTATCACTAGAATCAAATGCTCTTTTATTCAGACTAAATACTTGGAGTTCATCACTTCCATCATAAAAGGCCCTTGATAATGCACTCCATATTTCTTGGGCGGTGGGTAAGCGTATGTAGCGTTTCATGATTTCAGGAGTCATAGACATTAATAACCATCTCTTCACTTTCTGATTTTCGGCATACCATTTCTCATAGCCATCATCTGATTCTGAGGGTGGCTTTGTCTTTCCTCGTATGAATGATAATTTTTCTCTTTCGGCGAGATGCATCTCCATTAATTGGGACCACATATCATAATTAGATTCAGTAAGAATGGTTCCTGCATTAAATATACTTTCTGAATGCACCATGATTGGAACTGATTTTGTTCCAGATGAGTCAATACCTTTTCCACTCATTTTTTTTATAACACTTCAGATTTGAATTGTATAGTAAATCAGAACAAGAGGGTAAATAAAGAACCTCTACACAAGATGAGAGAGGTTAAAAAAAAAGGAGCTTAATAATCTTAGAGAGAGAAAGAAAATACCTTACTTTTAATGGAGGTTGTAGACGTAATACTTCTAATCCAATACCCAACTCTTTCTTTTGAATCCCAATTTCAGGACTTGTTATTGCTCTGGAAAATTCAGAGTGCTCAAAAAAAATTGTAAGACAAGATTTTTTCTTGTTTCCCGCTGTACTAATTGAAGAAAAATAAATCTTTTCCTCCTCTTCTTATGAACGAACTCATAGCTCTGGTACCAAGTTGAAAATGGTGATGAATAACTTTTCTTTTATTTCTTATTCATACACTTTGTGAATATACAATAGCTCATTTGGTATTATTGGTAACTCTCTTTTTCTTATTATGAATTGTGTTACAACAGCATCCTTCTCCATATTGATGAATGGCAGACCGAAAGGGTTCTTCTATAGTGAGAGGGGACTAAGACAAGGTTGTCCGCTTAGTCCATACTTATTTATACTATGTTCGGAAACTCTCACTAGGATGGTGGTTCAGGCGGAAGTGAATGGGTTATACAATGGTCTCAAAATTAACCGGTATGCACCAAGTATTAGTCATCTCATGTTTGCGGATGATTTGTTCTTTTTCGGGAAAGCTTCAGATACTAATATTATATCCCTCAAGACTATTTTAGACAGCTGTGCGGGTAACTCTGGGCAAAAAATCAATTATATGAAGTCCTCTATACATTTCAGTGCAAATTGTGGTAAAGAAAAAAAAAAATATGATCTTATATACTCTAGGCGTAAAGGAGATGAAAGTAGATGATGTGTATCTGGGTAATTCTTTATTGAAACCCAAGAGTAAAATATCAACCTATGATTTTATTTTACAGAAGGTGGAACAGAAACTTACCGGGTGGAAGCGAAACTCACTATCATATGCTGGACGAACAATACTATTAAAGAGTGAACTTTCTTCAATTCCAGTTTATTTTTCATCGACTAATTTGGCTCCAAAAGGAGTTTTAGAAAAAATTGAAAGATGTCAAAGAAATTTCTGGTGGGGTCATACTTCAGAGAAGTCGAAGATGCATTATTTGAATTGGGAAAAGCTACAAGATTCTCAAAAAAATGGAGGACTCGGTATTAGAAATTTGGGTGTTGTGAATCAAGCGTTGATAGGAAAATTGGTGTGGAGATTTCTCAATGAGCCGAATGCATTATGGGCTCGACTACTTACAGCGAAATACCTCAAACATATAAATTTCTGGAATTACAACTTAAAAAAATCCTCTTCGACAACAACTACCTGGAGAAGTATTCTAGATATGAGGGAGACAGTAAAACGAGGTATGTGCTTCATGGTTGGTAATGGTAAGGATATAAGGGTGTGGGACGATCCTTGGATTCCCACTTTGTGGGGGTTCAAACCAGCCAAAAGAAGTGAAATGGGTATCAACCAGTACCCAATATTTGTGAGTGAATTGATAGATGATGGTGGGTCATGGAAAAGAGCACTTATAGAAAGAACTTTTGATAACTTGGCAGCAAGAGAAATCCTCAAGATAATTTTACCTAGACAAACTACAAGTGATAAATGGATTTGGATACACACAATAAAAGGAGTCTTCACCACTAAATCACTATATACATCGATAGTGAATGATGAAGCTACATCATCAAAGTCGATGGAATTGCCATTCGGTTTAACATGGAACCGGGTATGGAAAAGACTAAATCTCGCACCAAGGGTCAGAACA
The DNA here is from genome assembly GCA_002897215.1 of Eschscholzia californica subsp. californica. Lineage (NCBI taxonomy): Eukaryota > Viridiplantae > Streptophyta > Magnoliopsida > Ranunculales > Papaveraceae > Eschscholzia > Eschscholzia californica. Next base: position 70,194 of record BEHA01050393.1, on the reverse strand, counting down.
TTTGTTTGGCGTATTCTCCAAGATGCTCTACCAACAAAGATAAAAGCACTACAATTTAATCCGGTAGCCTCGAAATTGTGTGAGTTTTGTAAAATCGAAGAAGAAGATATTGACCATATTTTCAGAAAATGCAGAAAAGCTCAAGAAACTTGGATTTGTCCCCCAATTAATTTGAGAGTAGATGGAAATAGAAGTTTTCATGATATGTTATGTACTTGGTTAAAAGGTGAAGAGGACGACAAAGTGATTTCACTTAGGATTTGTGTTGCGTGGTATATATGGAAAGCGAGAAATAAAACGGTCTTTGGAGAACACTCAATGGGGAGTAGAGAAATAATTAAGGCAGCAATGTCCATGAATGAGGAATTTGAAGACTCCAGTACACTGCTCAATTCATCTTCATCTACTTTAGCAGCCCAGATTCCATCCTCATGGAAACAACCTGATGATGATTCTTTAAAAATCAATTTTGATGCTGGATTTAAAGATGGAAAAGCTAACATAGCAGCCATTTGCAGAAACTCAAAGGGAGATTATGTGCTAGCTCGAGTGCACTCTACAACAGCAAACTCGACTCTTGAGGCTGAAGCAAAAGCTGCTTATCTAGCCATGGAGATTGCTATTGACTTGCCTGAATATAAATGCACTATTGAAGGTGATTCGATGACGGTTGTACAAGCCTGCTCTTCGCTGAAAGAAGATATGCCGTGGAAAATTCGAGCAATTATAATGGATATACAAACCATGATGCAACAACTATCCGAGTGTACGTATTCTTATTGTCCAAGAAATGCGAATAAAGTCGCACATTTATTAGCTTATTCTCTTGTTAGAAATTCATATGATATACCAAGTACCTTGGTTGATGTTCCTGAAAGCATTGTAAGTCAGTTGGAGACAGATCAATCCAACATTCCTCTGATTTTTGAGAGTTAATAAAGTTAGGCTGAGCCTAGTTTCATCAAAATATATATATATATATATATATATATAATATTCTCTAAGGATCTTTACAAGATGCCCTAAACAAATTTTCATATCGTGAGAAAGCATTCTTTTTCTTTTGTAAGAAGTTGCATGCCTAATTTGCATGTTTACAATCCTAGATACATGGCAATCTCTAAAGCATCTTAAAGACAGAACAAGAAAAAATGTCGCCGTCTTGCACAACCCGCATAAATCATGTAAAGGAAATCGCCTCTTATGTGTTTCCCCATTTCAACGAACAACTAGCCTACTCATCTTTGTCCTCTCTAAATATACTACTATATCTAGGTCATATTTGGGCTTTGGGGTTGAATTATAGTTCATCTGAGTAAATGATCGAAAGAGGGCTAATGACACTTTGTAATTCACATTCACCCACCAATTGAATTTGATCACATTAGGTTAGATTTTACGAACCTTCGAGTTGGATAAACTATTTTCGGAAACCCAAACACAATTGACAGTTCTAAGAAATCAACCAAGAACTAGAAACTAAACCTAAAAAGCAAGAATAAAACTTGAAGTAGAATTCATACCAAAATGCTGCCATATCACTACCAGGCATCTGTTCATATAAAGATTCATAAAAAATCCTTAATGGGTCTCTCTGCAAATTCAAAATACAACAAACCCATCACTCTAAAACCCTATAAAATTTATAAATTTCAAGAAATCCATCAAACAATTTGAAAAAAAAAGGAACCTACTTCCTCAGGAGGACCACGTTTCTGACCAGGCAAACCAAAAACCTTCTTATCCTTCTTCTTACCATTATCTTCACCTGCAACTATCTTCTTTTGCTTTCCTACTTCTTCTTTAATCTTCTTCACATTTATCTTCTCCTTTGATCAACAAAACAAACCCAAAAGTGTAAACAAAAACCTACCCATTACTCACAAAAGTAAAATGAAAACAAAATTTGGGAGAAATACAAACCTTTTCTGATTTCTTATTGGAAACTTTTTTAATGTTGGGTTTTTCATTTTTGGGTTCTTCTTTCTTTAGTTTAGTGGGGGTTATTCGTTCAGACCTTTTATCAGATCTTCAAAGTTCTTAAGACTTTTGAAGTTTGGCGTTATTGGTTTCGGTCTTTTTTTAAGAGCTTCGAAATTTTGTGTTATTGGTTCATACCTTTATTTAAGAACTTTAAAGTTTCGTGTTATTTGTTCAGATCTTTTTTTAGGAATTTTAAAAGAACGCGTTATTTATTTTTTATGAAAAATTAAAAACTTTTAATCAAAGATCTGGCCCAAG
>BEHA01050393.1:45227-67926 GCA_002897215.1 Eschscholzia californica subsp. californica | reverse complement strand
TCAAACTCCTAATATAATTTGTTTGTCTCAATAGCATCCACCTCTTATAAAAAAAATTATTTTTTCATATAAGCAATTGATTTTTTTTTTTTACGCGAGTCGAAGAAGTCTATGTGTTTAGTATTTATTTTGGAAGCCTACCTTTTTATTTTGGGGAATTTGGTCAAAACTCCCTAAGAAATTATGACTTTGGTTAAAAAGGATTCATCAAAGTTTTTTAGGCTTCACCTCCCTGATGGCAATTATGTAAATTTCAATTTCAGTAAAAAGACCAACCTAACCCCAGTCTAAGAAAATACCTTGCAAACACCTTGCACTGTCTTGCAAACACTTTGCATTGCCTTGCAAACACCTTGCAGAGCCTTGCAAACACCTTGCATGGTTTGCAAACACTTTGCACTGCCTTGCAAAGCCTTGCAAACACCTTGCAGAGCCTTGCAAACACCTTGCATGGTTTTTGCAAACACCTTGCATGGTTTTTGCAAACAAATTGCAGAGCCTTGCGAACACCTTGCAGAGCCTTGCAAAAACTTTGCAGAGCCTTGCGAACACCTTGCATGACTTTTGCAAATACCTTGCACAACCTTGCGAACACCTTGCAGAGCCTTGCAAAGCTTTGCAAATACCTTGCAGAGCCTTGCAAAGCCTTGCAAACACCTTGCAGAGCCTTGCAAACACCTTGCAATGTCATGCAAATGGTTTGCAAATTAGTTTTTGAATTGTTTTAACATTTAATTTGTTCAAATTATTATATATTGTTTAATAGAATGTTGTATCGAAAAACTAGCTAAAACCCCTACAAATTCATAATAGTCATTTTATAAGCTCTAGCACCATCATTTTACATTTCTTCGAAAAACTTCTAAAGCTTTCATGAAAAACTCAATTTGAACATAAATACCAATCATGATTGTCCAAGAAAAAATATTTCTCATAGGCATTTCATCTAGCAACTTTATAGCTATTTCAACCTACCTAAGTCTTGTATAACCAATTAACGTTGCATTCCAAGCAACAACATCTCTTTCAAGCATTTTATCAAACACACTGCATGCATCAACTATACTTTCACAACTTCCATGTAAATCCAACAAATAAGTTTGAACATAAACATCAAAACTAACAAATTGTCATCCATCATTCATAACTCAATGAAAATAAAGCAATGAAGAAGTTGGATTATACCCTACACTGTCAAATTCTCCTTCCATTGAGAGTATATAAAACTTTCTCTCTCTAGAATTTAGAACCGAAAACTAAATCAAACCCCTTAAAAACCTCTTCAAACAACAAGCAAATATTAAATCACCAAAACCTAAAAACATCAACCTATCTTATAACCAAAATCAATTCAAACCCCAGAAATTCTAATCGGCGTCGACAATCCAACTTGGTTCGTTCATGAGAAAAACTCAAGTTCCTAATTTTTTAGTTAGATTATTACTAGGTATTTCTAATTGAATGAAGGGTATTTTTGACTCTTAAAAAGTTGGTGCTTTTAAAAATGTCCTTCAAGCCTATTTTTATAACTTACTTGGGGCCTAGCTAGTAAAAAAGATGGTTTGTCTTTTTAACAAAAAAATACAAGAAATTGGGCCTCCGGCCCAATTTCCTGTTTTATTTTCTTCTTAAATTCTAAAATAATACTTTGTACATAGAAATTAAATTATATTTATTGGAATATTATAGCCAGTAATATAGGAACCTCCTGAGCTTTCATTCTAGAATAATATTTCAAAGTTTAGCTCTTAAAATAATATAACGTTCATTGTAATATCAAACATTAGTTTGGACGGCTAAGATTTGAAATAATATAATTTGATTTTAACAAAAAAATTTCTGATTTTCAAAGTTTTTAATAAAAAGGTTTCCGAACTTAATGATTAAAAATTTTAATGTCCCGGACCTTTAAAAGTTTCAAACTTTAAAGTTTCTGAACCTTTAAAGTTTTGAACATTTATGTGTCAGAACACTTAGAAGTTATGAAATCTTTGGAAGTCCGGAACGTATTTCCAGAATCTTTGTTATCAAGAGGTGATTTTGAAACAACATTAACCAGATTCTTCTTATTCTTTTCTGTAAAGAGACTACTGAGACATTTCTCGTCATTTTCTTGGTCGAACTCGTCTTCCTTCTTCACGAGGTTGTCTTCCATTGGCGACATTTTCACCGAAAACAAATTGGTAACTGAGGAGGCGAGAGATACATACCCTTGTTTTGGGCTCCATAGTCCACAGAGCAATCCCAGCCCACAACATAGGTTGACTAACCTTGACCAATTTGGAATGCCACTTTTAGAAGTTTCACTCTCAATTTGGTAGAGCACAACAACAAGCAACCATACCGGCAAGCAAAGTGGGCCAGAAAAAAGAATAACAATAGATACTGGAAATACGTTCCGAAATTTATTTCTCACATGTATTATAATCATACTCTTCAGGTTTAGTAATATTATTCTCTTCAACAAAAAAAAATCCTCTTGAACTCAAATTCTATTTTGTCTGAAATTGGTGTTAACAACTGGGCGAAGGCTGATGTGCAGGCTCCCATTGGTTGGACCGTGTAGAAAGAGAAATACCATGACAAGTGGAAGTCAGTCAAATCAGTATTCGACATGTGGTCGGCCCCCAGTTTCGGACCAAATAACATTTATCCCCGTAAAGTGTGTGGTCAAGAAGATATGATGTTAGTTTTTTAGTCAAACCCTGTTGAGCCAAATATTTGTTAGTTTTCTGATGAGACATGAAAATATCTCATCTGATTCTTTGAACTATGGCATATTACTCTATTTCGAGACGCTATTTCTATGAATTGTTTGTGTTCTCTTACGCCTGAGAAATACACACATGAGGGGTATTTTGGTCATAAGGGTATTCTGATGATTTTGGTCAATGTTAATATTCAGATGAAAATTAGAGTCGAAAAAGAACCCAACGGCTAAATCAAAAGTGAATTGGAGTCCGTATGAGAAAGTTAGTCCAAATCAAAGATCAGAGTGAAAGATAGTTGGACAAATAACTAGATGACATGTGGCGTGCAATCCAACTGCTATGGTAAATTGGTCGGTACACTTTTGGGTTGGAGCCCGTCATATTCAGAATTTCGTCTTGCCTCCGCTTCACTGTAACTTGAAGCAAGAATTACCGTAGCCCACGAGGAATGTAGGGCAGAGAAACACGCACGTGTAGTGCATATTGGAAGCGCGATGCATCTTATCTCAGAAGCCCGCGAAGCACCGTATCCACCTCACTTAAGGTCCAAGAAAATCTGACTCCCAGATTTGAAACAAATTTTCCGTTCTTTCTTTCGTCTTCTTTTGGGAACTGTTTTTAACTGTTTTAGAGAGAGAGAGAGAGAGAGAGAGAGAGAACCGATAGAGCTGGAGATGAAATCAAAGATGGAAAGAGAGAAATTGAAGAGGGAGATTATAGGAATCAAGTTTCTTTGTTTATCTTCTCTTTTAAAATGAGAAGATAATCGAGATATTTTCTAGAGAGAGATTGAGGGAGAAGAATAGAGATATATTCAGAGAGAAAGGAGATTATGAAAGATTTTTAGAAAATCCTGGGATAAAAGGAAAGTTACAGAGAGAATAATAGCAAAAGAAGAAATTCTATTGATGGGGAAGATATTGTTGGGATTCGGATTTAGTGAGAGAAAGAGACTGGATATATTTTAGAGAACTCGGAAGAGATTTTTAGTTGGATATTTCTGCTCTTATATTCAGAGATATTAGAGAGATAGAGAGAGAGAGAGAGGAAGAAATCATTAATAGTGAAAGATTTCTTACTGTTAGAGAGAGAGATTAAAGATATTCAGAGAGATAGCTGGAGATTGAGAGAGAAATCAGAAGGCTTCCAGGACTGAACTTCTTCTCCTTCTTTTCTCTTATAAATAAAGAAACAGAGAGCAATAGAAGATCATCATCTCCAGGAGCTAAAAAGAAAGAGCTGAGCTGAAGAAAAGGCTTCAAGAAAACTATAGAGAGAGAGAGAGAGAGAGGAAAAGAAAAGAGTAAATTTACTGCAGAGAGGGGGTTTCTCTTCTCTATCATTGTGATTCATTGAAATATAGAGAGAGAGAGAGAGAGAGAGAATGTAGAGAGAGGAAGAGGTTTTTTTACAGTGAACATTATATTACAGAGAGGGAGAGCATGACAGGTAACAAAATAGCTCTAGCTCAGTTGGTGAAAACTTTACATTTAACACCTTAGGTCTTGAATTCAAATCACCCCCATGGCCCCATGTATGTTTTTTTTTCTTTTTTCAATCACTCGTCTCCTCTAATTCATATCTATTTAAACACAAATTAATCAGGTAACCTACATTTTTTTTCTTCTCTCAATCAATATTATAATAAATTTTAGTAAACAGATTGGTTGTTCAATAAATTACATTTTGCTTATGTGAAGTTATCTACAATTAAATTAACGTGTAAATTTTTTCTTGTTTGCACCTTATTTTTTTCTAAAAAGTGTTTTAGTTACTAAACGGGGTGTTTGTAATGGTTGGTAGTGACTAAAATTATAGTTTCACGAACTTTTAAAACTAATATTTTATTCGTATTTAAATTGATTCAAAATCTAGAATCTTCTTCGAACACAAAATTATTTAGAGTTTAGAGTTTAGAGTTTTCCATTTTTCTTCTTAACGTTTGTTTCCTTACATGTTTTTTTAGCTATTTTCGAAGTACTAAATTTTAAAATATCTTAACGGGTTAATAGGTGCAGGTTAGCAAAATCAACAAACACTTTTTGGCTTAAACGTAGGGGCCTCAACTTCAAACGTGCTTTAGGCCTACCAAAATCTTGGGCCGACCCTGATGTAATAAAACTCTTTATGCTCTCTTTAATCTACATGAACAACTAGATCTTTTAACTAGGGTTGATGATGAAACCACATTCGATTAGAAACATATTTTTAATTGATTAATTGTTTGATTATGCTTCAAAGCTTTAGTTTGTTAAATTGATTTTCTCGTCATTGTTTATGCTTTTAATTTGATGTATCATGCTTAGGTTAAGTTCTTTGATGGTGTATGCTTATCGATTAATAGCTAATAGTTTAGAGATTTATTTTTTGAAACAAGACCATTGCATTATCATGGGTTATCGATTTTCAGCGAAAACATCTCCTAGAATTAAGATAGTTCATTATCTAAAATTCCTAGTTATAAAAAGAGAGAGTTAGTCAGTTAATTTCGTGTGTTTAGAAGTGATTTATGTGGTGGATTCAGAAACTCTAGGCTTTTCCACATTGATTTTCTTTTCCCATTATTATTTATCTTCTTTAGTTGTTAGAGTACTTTGTTAATTTATTCTTATAAACCAATTTGAAAAATCGTGCAAATTCTAGTTGAAGAACGAATTTGATTGATCTCTGGGGATCGACCCCGTTCTTATCGGGTTTTATTACTTGAAGCCCGTATATTTGCGGGCGTACCCTTGCCGGTTTACCCTTTTGGGCAGCGGCGCCAAAAATTTGATGGCCCAAAAAGGGTACACCTAAAAGGTCTTCACCCGCAAGTATACAGGCGTCAAGTAATAGAACCCGGTAAGACTATAAGACCGGGATCGATCCACAGAGACTAGTCAAACTCGTTCTTAATCTAGAATTAGTAAGATTTTTCAAAGTTGATTGGTGAGATAAAATACTAAACCGAAGGCAAATAATAATGGGAAAGTGAACTCAATGACGAAGCAGCCTAGAGTTTCTGAATCCACTACATAAATTACTTCTAAACACACGAAATTAACTGACTAACTCTTTCCTTTTATAACTCAGAATTTTAGATAATGAACTATCTTAATTCCGTGAGATGTTTTCGTTTAAAACCGATAACCTACAACAATGTAATTGTTTTGTTTCGAAATATAAATCTCTAAACTATTATCTATCAATCGGTAAGCATACATCATCACAAAATTTAACCTAAGTATGATGCATCAAATTAAAAGTATAGACAATGAAGAGAAAATCAATTTAAGAAACTAAAACAAGTCAAACTTTGAAGCACAATCAAGCGAGTTAATGAGTCAAAAATATGTCTCTAAAAGAAAAATCATGAGTTTCATCAAAAACCATAGTCAAGAGATTATTTATGTCGAGAAAGTATTTTGGATGTCCCAAACCACAACAAAAAAAAAAGTATATATCTTTTGTTTTAACAAATACGGAAGTTACTTTCTCTTTTACAATCTTATTTGGAAAACTAGTGATTGCGAAATTTTGTGAATTATATAATTTCTTGAAATTTTTCTAGTTCAATATAATGTTGTTTTTTTGAAATCATTTAGCACGTAAGATAGTTAGAGTGTCTGCGCCGTTCACTTTGATTGAATTTTTTTCTCTCAAATCAAATGACTACTCCTGGTGACCGTTCTTCTGAAACCAGACATAACATGTATGCTCAAACAACTAACGGTTTTGATGTTCATCATTCAGGTTCACTTACGATTGTATTTATCACTCCACCTCTCTTTCTAGAAAAAATGGCACTTCGAGCCAAAGATGATTTGGGTTCTGTTGATGGTTCCATTCCAAAATCTAGTTCTCATACTGAACTTCATTCCGGGGAATGATGCAATGATCTCTTTGCTAGTTGGATTATGAACTCTGTTGGTCTTCCACACTTCATGATTAAAGTGCAACAGACATTTGGCAAAACCTACATGATCTATTTTTCCAGACTAATGCTCCTAATATTTATCAACTTAAACGTGTCATTTCATCTCTCAAACAAGTTGTTTCTGATGTGTCTTCCTATTTCACACATCTCAAGTCACTACAAAATGAACTACATTCTCTCTTGGCTATTGAACCGTGCATTTGTGGACACGGAAAATCTATTTTGGATCGCTCCAATCAAGAACGAGTAGTGGAGTTCCTTTAGGGACTCCACGATCGTTTCTCGGCCATTCGTAGTCAAATCCTCTTAATGGACCCATTCCCGTCAATTTTACGTATCCATTCCCTCGTCAAGCAAGAAGAAGTTCAACAACACATTAGTTCATCTCCGGTTGCTGGCGCTGACGCCGCCGCTTTCGCTACTGAAAACTCGAATGGCAATTCTGGTTTTCGGTTTGACATACCACGAGATAAGAGGCCGACAAACCACAGACTTCATTCTTTTTTGGCTACCTCTCTATCTTTCTCTCTTTTTTTTTTTTTTTTGTTGAGAGAAAAAACTAAACAAAACCACAGAGCCTAACACAAGAACGAAAGTAAAGATTCTGGAAGATCCGAGAGAGCCCGCCATATCCATGTACCCATATTCATGCGACTCCATTTAGCTAAGATGTCAGCTTTCGCATTACCGTTCCTATTGATGTGTGTGTATATAACTTTGGTGAATTTTCCTTCTAGTTGACGCACTTTGTCGATGAGCTTGCCTGCTTGCCAACCAATATTTGCCTGTTCCCCGTTGAGAGTTTGTACGATATTACTATTGTCGCTCTCAATATGAAGATAATCGATAATCTTTGATGTCGACCATTGGAGCGCTTTGACAATTGCCCAACATTCACATTCTTCTGCATTTTGGCCTCTATAATTACATGCCGAGGCGGCGAGAAAGTTTGCTTGGTCATCGAACATGATACATCCAATCCCCGCCATTTCTTTTCCATCCATGAAGGAGGCATCGACGTTGATCTTAATGAAAGGAGCTTTTGGAGGTGACCATTGGGTATTCCTTTCAATTGGTTGAGATGGCAAGTGATTCTTGAGGAGGTTCGGTGTGCTATTTACTTGATCAATTACCATCATGGGAAGAATTTTCGCGTTAGAGAAGCATCTGTCACACCTTGCTTTCTAGATCTGCCAAAGAATATTAGCGAAAAGACCACTAATCTGCTCATCAATATCTTTCCATGAAATAATCCAGTCAATAAGATTAGTAATGTTGCCTGAAATGATACTAAAATGAAACCATACAACTGTAGCCAAATCACAATGTAACAGAGCATGAACCAATGTTTCAGGGGCTCGACAGTAAACATAGTCAAAATTTTGGCCAATAAACTGCCCAATTTTACCTCGAACTGGTAAGCTGTTCGTACAACATTTCCAAAGGAATAGTTTGATTTTTGGTTGGATAGGAAGATTCCAAATGAGGTTCCATTCCTTAGTCTCGTAGTCATAATGTTCAGTTCGTAAATAATAATACATAGATTTAATGGTAAATTTACCTGATTTGGTAAGCGTCCATCTTGCAGTATCATCCATTTGTTCCTGTAAGTTTATGCTCAAAATAGAGTTACATATATCATCATTAAAGCATTGAGTTATTATATTCGTATTCCAATGATTATCGATTATAAGTTGAGAAACCTTAGTGAGGGTACTATTAGTAGTGTTACATATAGGAGGAGGATGATTAGGGATCCAATAATCATACCATATGTTAATATTGGTACCTTTATTAACATCCCAGAACGTTAAATTGGTAACTTTGTCCACATGTTTGGAGATGGATTTCCAGAACCACGAGTGATGATTTTTTGCCTTCTTTGGTTTATGATCCGTGGTGAAGTATTTCGCTTTAAGAATATTAGCTCAAGGAGAGCCAGGATCTTTGATAAGGCGCCAAACTAACTTGCTCAGAAAAGCATGATTGTCGAGAATCGGAAAACGAAATCCAAGACCTCCCAATTTCTTGGGAAGACAGATAGTAGACCAGTTAATGGTATGAATAGACTTAGATTTTCCCCACCAGAAAGTTCTCTGAAGAACTTCAATGCGGTTGCTTATACTCTATCTTTCTCTCTCGATTTATTAATAGTAAAGAGGAAATTCCCTCCTCACAATTGATTCTTCCAAACCTTCTTATGCTTGTCATCTACTTAAAAGTCTAGATACCCTCAAGCAAGCACCAGGAGCTTAGTTTACTACATTTGGGAATTTCTTACAAACTCTTGGTTTCAAAAAAGCCCGAACGATCATTTCGTGTTCATTCTTCATGCTTCTTCTCATAGTAGCTCTGCCCTAGACTCTCTTATCGCAACCCTGAGCTAAGAATTTCCTATGAAGGACTTGAATTCTCTTCATTACTTCTTGGGAACTGAGGTAATTAAGAAACTTGACAATGCTCTCCTTCTAACTCAAAGTAAATATGCTTTGGAGTTGCTAAAGAAGGCAAACTTGTTAGATTGCAATCCTAGTTCCACCCCAGTTTCTACTGCTCAACATATCTCTAAGCTGGATGATGATATTTTTCTTGGTCCCTCATTTTATAGGAGCATAGTTGGTGGTTTACAATACCTTGGTGCTTTAAGCAGCAGCCCACCGTTGCACATTCATGTACAGAAGCTGCATACAAAACCTTTTTTGTTGCTGCCTCTGAGTTGTTTTGGGTTTTCATATATATATATTTCATGAGTTAGGAATTGCCTTATCTGGGTGTTTTACTCTCTATTGTGACAATTTAGGAGCACAAAAGTATTGCTTCGAATCCGGTTTTGCATGTTAGAACAAAGCACATAGAAATTGATTACCATTTTATGAGAGATTTGGTGACTTCAATTTGACTACACCTTTTACATATTGTCACTACTGATTAGCTTGTTGATTTGCTTACGAAAGGACTCTCAAAGGCTCAATTTCTTTTTGTAAGAGACAAGTTATTGTGCCTTCTCGCCCGACAGCTTGAGGGGGCATGTTAGAATAAATATTAGAACTGATGAAGAAGATGATGTAAAGGAGGTGTAACTTCCATAAAATTCGGAAATTAAAGAGGTGTGGTTAATAAGAGGGTGCCACAACAAAACTGGTTAAGCCCAACTCTTGGTTTAAAAGTTGTTAAGAGTTTGTTAGAAGTTAAATTGTTTGTTGTAAGTTCGTGAAGCTCTTTTATCTCTCCAGAATTCAATCTATAAGTACGATTGATAATCTGTAATAAAGATTAATTTTTAGATCTAATAAAAGGGTTTTCGTTAGATGATGATTTATATCATTATTCCCAAAGAAAGATGGTAATAATGTCGGTGTGATCTCAATAGGGTTTATGAGTTTAATTTTTTATTTTAATGAACTAATACTACATGTAAAGAAAAATAAAGTAATATTTTTTTTTGAATTGTTCAGCGTATGCCTCGAACCTTTGACCTCTAAGGTGGAAGATTATACCTCTTGCCATTCCAACTAAAGATTGTTGGCATAAATAAAGTAATACTGTCTATATGATATGATGCTAAATCTACATGTCATAAAATTATAATGTAAGGTGAGATGGGAGCCATAAATAAACCCAAAAGAGAAATAGAAATTAGTAGATGGCAAAGAAAACAATAGGGTGATCCATCATAAAACTACTTATTTTTTTGAAGTCAAACATAAGGTAAAAGAGTAAAAGACAACAAGGTAATTATGCCTAACAACCCATTAAAAAAAGATTCATAATTAAGCAAGAATATCATCTAAAGACTTAGGTGTAGCCTCTAATTTTGCCTTCTCTAGATCTTCCAATTGCTTCTCCTTTGCTAGTTTCTTAAGCTTAGCAAGTTCAATATCCTTACTCATCTTCTTCTTGTACATTTCCATAAATGTTATTGGTTCTTCCAAAATCGATTTTTCTCCCTCTCGGATCTTCAGCGGGTACACAATTGCATCTGTAGACGGATTCTGGAATGTCGCTATTGATAATCGACTATAACTCGAGTTCACCACTGCCTGGTGATCTGCATTCTTGAAACGCCCGTTGCTCAAGTACTACAAAAGTATGTTATTGTTTCATCAATCAATACGTTTGTAGAGGAAGATTACTTAATTACTCTAGTTTGTATCGAACCTCTAAACAATTGGGCCACGATATTAAAAGACTATAGTCCCAACTCCAGACTAATTAAGAATGTTAAAAGACTATAGTCCCAACTCCGGACTAATATATAAGACCCAAATTGTAAGCTAATGACGTTCGGGTCCAAAATAGTCCGTTACGATCGTTTGGGCCAACCCTAATAATACAAAGCAAAATTGTATTGTGTGGTGTGATCAAAATAGAAGTGAACTCACATGACCATGATCCCCAAGGTTAACAACAAAAGCTCCATCAACAGGTTGAACTGTGATCCATGTCTTACCACCATCTCTAGTAGCTTGTAGACCTCCAACCTGGTCTTGAAGAAGAAGCGTAATCGTACCCGGATCCGTATGTCGTTTCAGCCCAAGAGTCAGATCGGGTTGTGGGCATTTCGGGTAGAAATTAACCACCACTTTCTGATCCATATCAACACAGGCTTTAGTCAGGGCTTCTTTGTCTAGGTCCATGGCCTCTGATAAAACTTGTAATAATTTGCAGGCCAAGCCCATAAGCTTCTCACTGTAAGTTTCTGTGACTGATCTCCATCCTTCGGGCTTGTCGGGCCATCTCGAGTAGTCTCGGTTTCGGATCGGGTATGAGAAGTAGGTTACAATCTCTCTCCAATCCTGGACCGCTTCTCCCTACAACAAAGTATATACAAATATTTAATTTGATCAGTCTTGAGAGTAGTAGTTGTTAAGTTAGATCTGGCATCTGATTCAAAGTAGTCGAATTTCAGAATATTTATTTTTTTGTGATTCATAATGTCACATAGTGGACCTTAGTCAATATTCAGTCTTTCTTTTTTACTCAGCCTCTTTTCTCTCTTCACGCCTCACGGACTAGGCAAATCCGAGGATACTCGAATTGGGCCTGATCCGTGCTGAGTTTGAACAACACGGACTGAGGCCAATATGAGTACTCTCCGACTGCTTAGTTCTTGGGCCTCGGACTGCTCAGTCTGAGACCCACGAGAAGTACCCAGAGTGAAAAAAATGTAAATTTGAATTGATTTTACCTGGAGATGACTGGAGACAATGAAACCACCTTTCTTCCCACCGGACATATCAAACCGAAGCTTCTCTTCCGGTGGCAAAGTAAAAAAATCTCTAGCAAGACGACTCATCTCTGAGATAACACTCGTATCAACACCATGATCAACCACTTGAAAAATCCCCCAATCTTCACAAGCTTCAACAATTTTCTTACAGATCTCTGATCTCCGATCACTTGACTCATCATCAATTCCGGCTAGTGAAATTACAGGAATTTCATCACTGAATTGATTGTAAGCAACTTTAGGACGTTCATCTTCATCACGAACAAAGCTTTTTTCAAGTGTTTTTTCATCAGCTAATGCTGTCAATGTTGATGGCGCCATTAATTAATTTATCTTTCTCACTCTAAAATCTTCACTCCTTTTTTCTCTCTCTCTCTCTCTCTCTCTCTCTCTCTCAACACTCACTCTTTATAGAGTGAGTGAAAGAGTGAGTGATGGAGGAGGAGGTGAACGGTAGATGGTTAGGTAGGTAGTGTGTCGTGGCAGTTCTATCTACCGCTCGTGCTAGCTACCCTCTTTTTATTTCAAAAATTATGAGGGTGCCCAAAAAATCATTTATAAATGGTATAGTTTTTAATTTTCTAAAGTTGTTTGCTTGCACCTAAATATATCAACAAAAATGATAAATGTGGTTCAAGTTGGTAGAAGTATGTCTTCCTATTTTCTTGTGTACAAGTAATGAAAATAGTCCCTTTCAACAAAAAAAAAAAAAAAAAAGTAATGAAAATAGTCACTCAATACAAGAGTATGTAGATCAATATTAGTTAATTATTCGGTCGTATTTTTTTTTTGAGAATATTCGGTCGTATTGATAGTGCAGAAATTATTTTATGCTTCTTTAACATATTTCTTCGAGTCAAACACAACAAAAATTTGTAGCTATATATTTTTTATTTGTCCATAAAAATGTTGTCAATTTATAAACTACATAAAATGTCACTCTTGCCATTTTTATTATAAAGCTTACCCAAACTTTTCTTTAAATGTAATCTTACGTGGAATATTACATACACTTATCATGATCTTTCTGGTAAGATCCACATTAATACATCTCATCAAAAAATAAAATCCACATTAATACATCTTTAGGAGAAAAACATAAAGTCTCCAAAATTGGTATATAGGCAAAAAAAAATCTTTGTTTATGTAAATCAGTTTTGTCTAAAAAAGAATCAAATTTTCATATAACATAATTCAATCGGTTTGAAATATAATCAAATTTATGAAATAAATTAAAAAAATTAAAGTTCAACTTTTATTTGTGACAAATCAAAGTTCAACTTTTATTTTACGGATTATATTGGTTTCCATGTTTCTTAATTAAAAAAAAAAAAAAAAGAGTTTATGTCTTAGCGTCGCTAAAGACACGTGATAGGCTAAAACTCAGATTACTTTTACAAACTTCTGCCTTTTATTAGAAACTTAAAGGTCATTTATAGGCTTAAAAATCCCTAAATTTTGATTATCGGATGATAACTTGAACTAAATCAAATATCCATTGTGCAGGGTAGACCCAGGTCTTTGGGAGACCTACAGCAAAGTGAAAAACGAGGCCTTTTATACGGTAACAAAAAAATATTCGAGAAACGATTTATCAAAATAAATTTTTTTCCATGTGGTAATTTCTCTACTCTTTTTTATTTTTCTTTTAAATTTCATGATCTTGCATTACGTGCATACGCTTTACAAAACCAACTTCCAATAGAATAATTAAGTACGATATTAAATGAAAGTCAACACTTGGTTGCCTAAGTGGTTAAAGTGTTGACATATACTCCAAAGGTCCCTGGAGGTCCCAGGTTCGATCCCTAGAGGAGGTGGAATCTCTGGATTATTGAATTTGAGATTATTAGGGCATAAATAATGTACATGTGCTTTAGGCCGTAGTTAGTTGTGATTTAGGTCAGTGTTTAGTTGGGCTTTAGGTTTGTTTCTGTTTAATCTGACAGTTACCGTGCATCGTACATTGAAGTCAAATTCCCAAAAAAAAAAAGTACGATATTAAACGTAAACCTAAAATAGAAAAATTAAATTTAAAAACACATAGTTGTTTAATGTGCAATTGTATAAATTTAAGACTATACTTATATAAAAAGAAGTGTGTAATTAATAAAAATTAGTATAACAATATTAGTAATTATATGATTTATACTGTAACAAAATTGATAATTATATAATTTGTTTGTTGCATAAAAGGAAATAATGTTAAGAGACAAAAAATTTAGAATCACGAAGAGACAATCGGATTGTAGAGATCTAATTCTATAATTAAATGAGATTAGAACCCAATTCCCGAAAACAAAGATATTAAAAGAATAGAAAATAAGATAGAAATCAAAGAAAGAAAACGGGAAAGAAAATTTAAAGAGAGTGAGAGGAGAGCATATAGTGACGGCAAGAGTGAGAAGAATACAAGAGAGAGCGAATTAATAGATCTTGTGGACCTTAGCTGGATTTTATTTCTTTATATTCATAGGGTGCCTATAAAACTATATATTTTGTGAGCATTTTAAATTGCAGCTCAAAGCAACCGCTTTGACTGCTTTGGGTCTGGGATGCCCCTGCCATTATGAATAACTACTATAATTAATACATGTTAATACGTGTTTAAATTGAATAAAATACTCAATGTAGATAATTATTATATAACTATCTATTCTAGAAAATATTTTTATCCACTTGGTTGGTCACGGTCCCTGATCAATACATTTCTTTTGACAAGATCTTTGCCCTCAAGAATCATCAATAAAACTTATATATTTGATTCCTCCTCTTCGTTCATAGGTAGAACATCTTGAACTTGTGTTCCAGTAGGAATATCTTTTTTAAGTAAGGTACACAAAACACTGGATGGATTCACAATTTTGTTGGTAACGAAGTCGATATGCTACATTCCCTACTTGTTTAAATACTTGATATGGACCATAGTACTTAGGTCATAATTTGTTATTACCACGTCGAACTATAGGCATTTGTTTACACGGTTATAACTTAAGATATATAAACTTTCCTACTTGAAAATCCAACTCTCGCCTTAAATTCCACATCTCGCCTTCCTTCGTTTAATTATTTTTTCATAATATTTTGTGGGGTGCTTAAGTTTCTTTGCTAATATCTCAATACACAAGTATAGTGTTGCAAGATTTCATCAATTGATTACACTTTAACTTTACTCAATGCATATGTTGCCAATCATAGCGACGATATAGTTGTGCCGATATACGTTATAATGCCTCAAAAGGAGTAGTTCAAGTGGACGTGTGATAAGATGTGGTATACCTGTAATTCACGCATGGTAACCACATGACCCACCCTTTTGGTCTGTTACTCATAAATCATCATAGATATGCTTTAAAACATTTGTTTACTATCTTAGTTTGCCCGTCAGTTTGAGGATGATAGGTTTAACTCATATTTAGTTTGGTCTCTTGATGTCGTTAAAATCCTTGTCAAAGATTACTAAGAAACACGACATCTGATCCCCTTTGAAATAATTGGTTGTGGGAACCCATGGAGTATCACGATATTCTCAAGAAAGGACGAGGCTAGTGATGCCGCTGCAGGTGCATGCTTTAGAGTTATAATATAAACATATTTTATAAACCGGTCAATCAATACCAAGATCACTGACTTACATTTCCATGTTGGCAACCCGTCGATAAAATCTAATAAAATCTCTATCCAGTATATTGTCGGTATCTTAAGTGCTACAACGATCATATAGATAGGGTATTATATGTTAAAATTCACGATTATGTGATAATCGGAGATAGATGGACATAAACAAAGAACACCATATTTAACAAGGTTCAATTGGGTATTCACGACCTACATCCTCAAAGAAAACCACAATGGCTACATACTTTATTCCTCATAATTTTGGTGATTCCTTATAATAATTGAATAGTAATTGAATGAATTAATGTTAGATCCCTCCCTTATTCATAGAGAAATTAGGATTTATAGATTTTTAGTTTCTCCTAACTAAACTAAGAAACAATATAAAATCTATGTAATACTATAATTAGATAGTTACAAGAATATCTTAAATATAAAATCTATATGTTCTATGAAACATCAACGATTAACTTGCTCAAGATAGCATGTTAAATTCACGATTATGTGATAATCGAAGATAGAAATTGAAATAATTGACACGATAATATAACGTAGTTCGGTTGGATAATCACGACCTACATGCACGGGGAATTAATTTTTCATTAATAATCACCAAACCAAGAGGCTTTGATCGGTTACATTGGTAACACATAACTTGATAACTACAACCTAAAACCCAACCGATATTTATAGAGTAATTTAGGGTTTTATAGTTACCTAAACTAGGAAAGGATAATATCTTCAAGTATCTTGATCGTCGGATCTCATCATCTCGATACATCACGTATATTGTGTTAAATTCACGATTATGTGATAATCGAAAATAGACATTGAAATACTCCCTCCATCCCAATTTAAGAGTCCTGTATTCCTTTTTCGTCTGTCCCAAATTAAGAGTCTCATTCCTCTTTTATCATATAAAATCCGTAGATTTTTCAATTATACCTGTGTTGACAATATATAATGTATTTATTACTTAATTAAAATAATTCGAATTTTGGTAATCTTTTAGAAAGAGATAAGAATAATTTGTGTCTATGGAAACTAATCTTATATATAGTGTTACTCCTTTTGAATTCCAAAAAACATGTTATAAATTAATATGGGTAAAAATATAAAAGTAACAATTGGGAAAAAAAAATATGTTTTTAAAATGGGACTCTTAATTTGGGACAGAGGGAGTAACTGACACGATAATGTAACTTGGTTTGGTCGGATAATCACGAATTACATCCACAGAAAAATAATTATTTAATTAATAATCACCACAATTCGCAGGTTTGATCGGTTACTTTGGTCAGACATAATTCGATAAGACTTAGAACCCCACCCATATTTATAGAGTAATTTAGAATTTTCTAGTTACTTAAGTTTCCTAACTAAACTAGGAAAGAACATAATATTAATCTGATAATAATATTAGATGACTACAAGAGATATATCATATATCGAAAGCCTAATCTTCTGAATCTTCGTATATCTTCAAGTAGCTTAGAATATTCTTGATCTTCGGATCTCATCATCTCGATATGTCACGTATATCACGTGTTTACACACGTGTCTCAACACTCCCCCACCCCCCTCCCTCCGCAAGTCGGAACACGAAATTTTTGAAATGTCTGTTTTGGAGATAACCAAAATACTAATTGAAAAAAATTCTCTTATTTTCATTCAATTTGCATGATTGATGGTTTAAAATGAACACGTTTGTCTTCGGTTTAAATAATAAAAAACGTTTTCTTTTTGCTTGGTTATTGGCGGCTAAAGAAGATGCTTGAAAATAATTCTCTCAGCATATTTGTTGGTTGGGATTAATTTTTGCATTGATGATTTTGGAAAATAAGCAAGTGTTCCAAAACTCCATACTGTTGTTTATCCTTCATTAAGAACGCTCGACCTTTATAACTCACCTTTTTGTTGTCAATGTTCCATTTGTCAAATTGCCGAAAGAAGAAATACAAGGATATACATAAAAACTCTGCAACCGTCGACGAAGATGATGATTGTCGAAGGAAAAAACAGGAGATTGACACAACAATATGTAATCGTTGGGAAAAGCATAAGGGAAAAGAAAACACGATCAAATAACCTTCTCATGATACCATGTTAAAATTCTCGCTTATGTGATAATCGAAGATAAATGGACATAAACAAAAAATACCATATTTAACGAGGTTCAATCGGGGTATTCAGGACCTACTTTATTTCTCACAATTGTGGTGATTCGTTACAATAATTGAATAGTAATCGAATGATTTAATCCTAAAACCATCTCTTATTTATAGAGAAATTAGGAATTAAGGTTTCTTAGTTTTTCCTAACTAAACTAAGAAACAATATAAAATCTATTTAACACTACCATTAGATGGTTACAAGTATATCCTAAATATAAGAAAATATATCATCAATATGTTTCATATCTTCCAATATCTTGGACTCATCTTCATCTTGATCTTTTCATTTCGATCCGTCTTATATCTCAATATCCCCCGACAAGTTGAAACACGTAAATATTGGAGTGTCCGACTTGGAGTGGAATAAAAACGTCTTATTCGTCTTCTAACAACTTTTGGATTTCGGGTGCTTCATGAAAGATGATTTAGTTACAACGATTAGAAAAACTATTGTTCAAAATAGCGGAAGAAGAATATTTTTTCAATGAAACATGAACGATTAACCTGCTCATGATACCATGTTAAATTAACGATTATGTGATAATTGGAGATAAACATTAAAATAATTGAAACGATAACATAACGTGGTTCGGTTGAATAATTTCGACCTACATCCACGAAGAAATAATTGTTTCATTAATAATCAACACAACTCGTGGGGTTTGATCGGTTACATTAGTAAGATATAACTTGATAATTCAAACCTAAAACCCAACCCATATTTATAAGGTAATTTAGGATTTTATGGTTACTTAAGTTTCCTAACTAAAGTAGGAAAAGATAATATCTTCAAGTATCTTAGAATATTCTTACTAGCCGGATCTCATCATTTCGATCCGTCAAATATTACGTGTTAAATTCACGAGTATGTGATAATCGGAGATAGACATTGAAACAATTGACACGATAATATAACGTGATTCGGGCGGATAATCACGACCTATATCTCTACGGGGAAATAAATGTTTCATTAATAACCACCACAACTCGTGGGTTTGATCAGTACATTGGTCAGACATAATTCGATAATTAAAACCTAGAACCCAACCCCTATTTATAGAGTAATTTAAGGTTTTCTAGTTACCTAAGTTTCTTAACTAAACTAAAAAAGAATGTAATATTTATTTAATAATAAAATAATATTAGATGATTACAAGAGATAATCTAAATATCGAAAATTTAATTCTCTAGATCTTCGTATATCTTCAAGTATCTTAGAATATTCTTGATCGTCGGATGTTATCATCTCTATACGTCACTTATATCACGTGTTTACACACATATCTCAACACCCCCTCCCTGCAAGTCGGAACACGAAATTTTTGAAGTGTTTGACTTGGAGAGAAAGAAAATACATCTTGAAAAAGAATTTCTCTTATTTTCCTCTGATTTGCATGATAGATGGTTTAAAACGAACACGTTTTGTGTTCGGTTGAAATAATGAACAACTTGTTCTTCTTGCTTTGTTGTTCTCAGCTAAAGAAGATACTTGAAAATAATTCTCTGAGCGTAGTTGTTGGGCTGAGATTAATTTTTTAAAGGATGATTGTGGAAAATAAGCTTATTCTTCATTGATAATATTCGACCTTTATAACCCACCTCTTTGTTGTCAATGTTTCGTTTGTCAAATTGCCGAAAGAAGAAATACAAGGATATAAAAACTTTGCAACCGTCAACGAAGATGATGATTGTCGAAAAAAAACAGGTGATTGACATAGAATCGCTAGGAAAAGCAAAAACAAAAAGAAAACACGAACAAATAACCTTTTCATGATACCATGCTAAAAATTCACGATTATGTGATAATCAGAGATAGATGAACATAAAAATTGAGCACCGTATTTAACGAGGTTCTGTCAAGTATTCACTACCTACATCTTCGGATAAAATAACAATGGGTACGTACTTTATTCCTCACAATTGTGGTGATTCATTACAATAGTTGAATAGTAATTAAATGATTTAATCCTAAAATCTTCTTTTATTTATGAAGAAATTAGGATTTAGGGTTTTTTAGTTTCTCCTAACTAAACTAAGAAACAATATAAAATCTATTTAATACTACCATTAAATAGTTACCAGAATATCTTAAACATAAGAAAATATATCATCAATGTGTTTCATATCTTCTAATATCTTGGACTCATTTTGAATGTCGGAACTCTTCATCTCGATCTGTCTCATATCTCAATATCCCCACGCCAGTTGGAACACGTAAATATTGTAGTGTCCGACCTGGAGAGAAAAAAACGTTATGTTCGTCTTCTTACAACTCTCGGATTTCGGGTGCTTGCTGAAGATGAGTGAACGATGATTAAGTTACAACGATTAGAAAAAAAAAAGTGTTGAAATAGCGGCAGCATAAATTTTTTTTCAATGAAACATCAACAATTAACCTGCTCATGATACCATGTTAAATTCACGATTATGTGATAATCGGAGATAGACATTGAAATAATTGATACAATAATATAATGTGGTTCAGTCGGATAATCACGACCTACATCCAAGGGGAAATAAGTGCTTCATTAATAATCACCACAACTCGTAGGTTTGATCGTTTACATTGCTCAGACATAACTCGATAATTTAATCCTAGAACCCAACCAATATTTGTAGAGTAATTTTGGATTTTCTAATTGCATAAGTTTCCTAACTAAACTAGGAAAGAATATAATATTTACCTAATAATAATATTAGATGATTACAAGAGATATTCTAAATATCGAAAACCTAATCTTCTGGATCTTCGTATGTCTTCGATTATCTTGGAATATTCTTGATCGTCGGATCCCATCATCTCGATTTGTCACGTATATCACGTGTTTACACACGTATCTCTACACACACTCCCCCCCTCCCGCAAGTTGGAACACGAACCTTTTGAAGTGTTTGACTCGTAGAGAAAAAAATACATTTTGGAAAAGAATTTCTCTTAGTTTCCTCCGATTTGCATATTTGATGGTTTAAAATGAACAGATTTGTCTTCGGTTGAAATAATGAAAAACGTGTTCTTCTTGCTTGTTTGTTTAGGCTAAAGAAGATGCTTGAAAATAATTCTCTCAGCATATTTGTTGGTTGGATTAATTTTGGCATGGATGATTGTGGAAAATAAGCAAGTGCTCCATATTGTTGTTTATCTTTTATTGAAAATGATCGATCTTTATAATCCACTTTTTTGTTGTCAATGTTCCATTTGTCAAATTTCCCAAATAAGAAATACAAGAATATATGGACATAAAATTTCTTTAACAATCGAAGAAGATGATGATTGTCAAAAGAATAAATAGGTGATTGACACAACGATATAAAATTGTTGGAAAAAGCGGAAGCGAAAAGAATACACAAACAATGAACCTATTCATTGATACCATGTTAAAATTCCCGATTATATGAGCATCGGAGATAGATGAACATAAACAAGGAACACCATATAGCGAGGTTCGTCGGGTATTCATGACTACAGTCTCAGAAAAAATCACAATTGCTACATAATTTATTCCTTACAATTGTGGGGATTCGTTACAATAATTGAATAGTAATCGAATAATTTAATCCTAGAACTCTCTCCTATTTATTGAGAAATTAGGATTTAGGGTTTCTTAGTTTCTCCTAACCAAACTAAGAAACAATATAAAATCTATTTAATACTACCAATGGACAGTTACAAAAATATCTTAAATATAAGAAAATATATCATCGATATCTTTCATATCTTCCAATATCTTGGATTTCATCTTCATCCTCAAATCTCTTCATCTCAATATCCCCTCGCAAATTGGAACACGTAAATCTTGAATTGTTCGACTTGGAGAGGAAAAAACACGTCTTATTTGTCTTCTTACAACACTCGAATTTTGTGTGTGATTAAGTTACTATTATTAGAAAAGATCGTTGAAAATAGCTGAAGGAAATTTTTTTTCAATGAAACATGAACGATTAACCTGTTCATGATACCATGTTAAATTCACGATTATGTGATGTCAGAGATAGATATTGAAATAATTGACATGATAATATAACGGGGTTTGGTCCGATAATCACGACCTACATCCACGAAGAAATAATTATTTCACTAATAATTACCACAACTCGTGAGTTTGATCGGTTACATTGGTCAGACACAATTCGATAATTTAAACGTTGAACCTAACCCATATGTATAGAGTAATTTAAGGTTTTTTAGTTACCTAAGTTTCCTGAACTAAACTAAGAAAGAATATAATAATTATCTAATAATAATATTAAATGACTACAAGAGATATTCTAAATATCGGAAGCCTAATCTTCTTGATCTTCGTATATCTTCAAGTAACTTAATAATTGAATGATTTAATCCTAGAACCCTCTCTTATTTATAGAGAAATTAGGAGTTAGGATTCTTAGTTTCTACTAACTAAACTAAGAAACAATATAAAATCTATTTAATATTACCATTAGATAGTTACAAGAATTTCATACATATAAGAAAATATATCATCAATATCTTTCATATCTTCCAATATCTTGGACTCATCTTGATCATCGAATCTCTTTATCTCTATCCGTCTCATATCTCATTACTATACTTATTGCATTTTTATATATGTTGCAGACCAAGAAGTCAATTAGAGATACTGAGAATGTCTCGGTTATAACACTGTAATGGTCAAATCCCTGACTGCTCTACCTCTTAAATCTTGGTCGCTCCGATGAAAGCTCAAGGTTGGGAGGGGGAATGGGGGGTTCTCTAAGATATCTTAGGAATCTAGTTCGTAGCGAGCAAGTGTCAAGATAACAAAT
Source organism: Eschscholzia californica subsp. californica (assembly GCA_002897215.1). NCBI lineage: Eukaryota > Viridiplantae > Streptophyta > Magnoliopsida > Ranunculales > Papaveraceae > Eschscholzia > Eschscholzia californica. The sequence goes on along the minus strand of BEHA01050393.1, from coordinate 45,495 downwards.
TAAGAACAAATCGATCCCCAAATAAGGTCTACCGTATAATATTTATAACTTTGTGTGGGCTTGACCGACCGGCTGAAAGTTAACAACGATTGAGCACCTTTCAGATGGGAGGCACGTGCTTGTGTGTAAGGCTTGGCTGAAAATCCCATGTGATATATGATTCTGGTGTCAGTAATAATTTTCTGTTATGATCGTTCTTATATTTGGGGTTCAGATGATTAAGATGTCAAATGAACAAGATAAACACTTCTAATCTAGGTAATGGAAA
>BEHA01050393.1:13557-30844 GCA_002897215.1 Eschscholzia californica subsp. californica | reverse complement strand
CTAACCGTTTTTTCCTAAATTTATCCTAAAATCAAGGTACATTAAACCGTTTGAAATTTTTGTGCGGCCCCACACATTAAAATCCCGTGAAAAACGACTGGGACATGGAAGGAATTATGTAATATATATTTAGGGTTTTTAGTCCCAAGAGCAAAAGGACTAAAAATCCATTTTTGGGGAAGATTGGACCCTAAACCCTTTTTGAACATTATTTTGGGCCATATACCCACGGACCCTTTTATTAAACCGGTGCCAGCTACCGACTCCACCCCGAACCATGACATGGCATGGCAGAATGCCCGATTTATATGAAAACAAAAAATTTTGGGGGCTCAGTGATGCCTAACACACACACACACCATAGCTGAGGTGGCAAATAAGACAAGGGTCATTTTGGTTTTTTCCCATCTTTTGTAAGACTGTGAAAAGACCAAAATACTCATTGTCCTATTAGCAGGAGTTAACGAGAGAGTGATGCGGGAGCAACAATGCTGGATCAGCCAGGGCTGGGACAAACAGCATTGGAGCAAACAGCTCTGGAACATAAAACGGGGTTGGAACAAGCAGCGCTAGAATACGACAACACTCCTACCCATGGTCTGAGTGTTACTTTGCTGAAGTTGGACCAGTCAGATGGATAAATAACTAATTCATTGTTTTCTTTGTTAGTGCACTACTTCTAAAATGGCTACATCTAGTCTGGTTCGTGATCCGGTGACAGATTCGGTTTATGATTTATCAACTACATAAGATAGTCGACCGGATGGTATTGTTACACAAGAAAACATGATCCTGACACCTCGACAAGATATGGTAATTTATAACTCCTTATACGTGTTTGATTCATTTAGAAAGTATAGTATATATTGTGATCTTTATCTTACCGTATGCAGTCACATATGGAATTATTAATGGGTGTACAACGCTCCCAAATGTACAACCCTTCAAGAACATATAGTGGAAAATATTTCTCTTATAGTACATAAACAAATGAAGAGTAAAGGTATATACAAATTTTTTTATTCAACTTGAATAGTGGCTTATGAATGAGTGGTTTTATTGAATTATTGTTGTAATAAATTGTGCTTCTTTGTTTGTTTTGGTTGATAGGAAGACAAATCGGTCGACACAAGTCACAGAAGAACTTCTTGAAAGTTTTGATATGTTTTATTTACCAAATTGCTTTTCATGAGTATTGTTTTTGAATTATTAATAATATTTTTTTTACTTTCTTTTTCATCCGATTAGAGACACTTCAAATAGACAAGTATTAGTAAATAAGAATTGAGAAGTTTCATCTGATTATAAACACTTCATAACTTGATTATAAACACTTCATAACCTGATTATAAGCTCCTCAGGTTCCCAATTCAGATGAGTCAGATGTTAAATAGTTCACAACAGAATTCACAACTCACACTCATAAACAACAATTCACATTTTATTAACTTTCTGAAGTATTCAAATAGACTTTATGCAATATCCTGAGTCTAATCTTCACCATAAACGGTAAATATATACTAATACAATAACAACTAAAATTTGTAACGTAAAAAGTATGCTTCCTAATAATTCTTCAACTCTATCCATCCTCAACTTCAGCAACTTAGATGTTGCAACTTCTTCATTCACCATTCTCGTCGCTCTTGGAATTGAAGACGAAGAAGAAGTCGAATGTCTTGAGTCGGCCCAAATGAAGTGTGACGGATGATTATCTCTCATTAAAGGGCATTTGTAATACAAACACTTTTGATTGTCCACATATCTCGATAGTTTCAAAACCATGTTCCCACCCCTTCAATGACATGGAATCTCTAGAAAAGTAATTCGAGACATACTGCAAAAAATAATAAGTCTCTGATAAACACAAATGTATAAAAAGCAATCAATATCGATAAATAAACTAATCACAATCAAATATTATTTGTGTTGGATTAAACTAGATAATGGCCAAACTAAGAAGTGCGGTAGATAGGGGTAATGTTAACAACTAGCTAGGTAGGTATTTTATCATTCATGGATGATTGATAAACTTAAAGTGAGTGTTTTTTTATGACAAACGTACCTAAACCCTAAACTTTGTCACTGGAAAATTATTGAACATGGTTTCATCAAGCTACATACATATTTGATTATTTACAACTGGATTCTCTAAGTTTTCCCATGAATTTACCAACAAATGAAATCAGACAGATAAAAAGGTAAATTCAGTATGATTAAACCCTAAAAAGGGAAGGAATAAAACGAAATTAGTAAGAAATAATCATATTGATATTCCAAAATCTGCAACTCATAAACTCTCCTAATATAACACAAGCCAAGCCCAAATATAATCAAATTAGCATAACAAAACTAAATTGAATCAATTTACTATCAGATCTCAACATAAATAATAAAATAATATAGTAATGGAGTGGAAATGGTACTCAACACAAGATTAAAGCAGCCATTTTTCACCATAGAAAAAACCCTAAAATTTTACCTCCTCAAATCTTCTGAAAATTGTAGAGATATTGCAACACAAACAACTCTGTGTTTCGTCAAAGAGAGGGAACAGAAAATCACCTTGAATTATTGGGTTTGAGTATTCGGATCCGTTGAGTATTTTGGGTTGGAGTATTTTTAGAGAGAGGGAAGGACAAGGCGTTGGTTTCGGCAAGAGAAGGCGATAATTTTAGAAATCTGGGTTTCAGTATATTTTCATATGATCTGGACCGTTGGCATCCTCAACGGTCCAGATCATATTTGAGAGGAAGGATCTAAAGCTAAACAAGGTGAAGTTGAGGACCCCAAGTGTGAGTTCTCTATAATTCAAGAAAATCACGTGATTTCAACTCATTTGGCCAGGTGTCGTCGTCCCATTAGTTCGCTTTTACATTTGCTTTATCACGTCGCTCCAAACAGCATTTTCGTTTTTTATATTATAAGTATCTAATGATTATATAGTTGAGACCTTCTCTACTCTCTTTAACCAAACTTATTGGACTGCCAGATAATATTGGGGTAAGTCTTTTTTATATGTTTCTACTCGGTAGTCTATCTAACATATCTACTCAGACGATTGAACTCGTCTCGGACTTCGGGAAGCCTATTTTCCTTTATATTTCTGGCTTATTTGGATCGGGTTCTCGGACTAACTTCGAGTTCATTAACCGATCACTTTTTGTAGATAATGCAATTTGAGATCTTATATTTTATGTTGTCATATTGGAATGAATTTTCTATCATATTTGAAAACCTATCAAAATAAGAGGAATACGAAGCCACACGCGAACTAAGGGCGAACATCGGTTGGATAACCGATTTTTTGGGCTTATTCATAGACCGAACCGGCGGTTTCGATTATTGTAAATTTCAATCCAAGCCAAACCGTTCATGGTTTGGTTCGGTTACCCAACCGAACCCTACGTGAACGGTTTGGTTCGGTGGATAACTGAACCACCTGTTGCATTTTTCTATATGTAAAATTTCGAATTCCCTACTTATAAACCTGATGCAATTATGTCTTAGAACAGGATGAAAATTTGTTTTAGTCACAAATCATTAAGTTTAGAATCTAACATAGGTTTCCAACATTCGAGTAAGATAAAAATTGATAAACAAAGAGTCAAATTGACAAAAAAAAAAGGGTTAATTCCGTTTTGGCCCCCGATTTGTGACCAACTGGCCGTTTTGGCCCCGAATTGTGTCCGGCAGTTCGTTTTGGCCCCAAAAAATTCCTAAATGGCTCCAAATTTTTTCAACCTCCCAATTATACCCCCATGGCATTTCTGTAATTATTTTTTTCTTTTTTTTTTGTCCACCTCATCTAACAATCACCACATCACTCTGTCCACCTCACCTTCTTCTCCGGCGAAAAGTTGCCGGCCGGAATAAAAAATTCCGGCCTGCCACCTTTACCAAAAAAAAAAAAAAAAAATTCTTCATCTCCTTCTTTCTCTCTCTTCTTCATCTCTTTCTTTCTCTCTCTCTCTCAATATAACTCCGGCGAAGGGGCTCTGCCCCTTCGCCGGAATTATAGAGAGAGAGAAAGAGGGGTTAGAGAGAAAGAAAGGTAAAGAAAGAGGAAGAAGAGAGATAAAGAAGAAGAAGAGAGATAAAGAAGAAGAAGAGAGATAAAGAAGAAGAAGAGAGAGAAAGAAGAGAGAGAAATGAAGAAGATGAAGATTTTTTTTTTTTTTTTTGGTAAAGGGGGCCGGCCGGAATTTTTTATTCCGGCCGGCAACCTTTCGCCGGAGAAGAAGGGTGAGGTGGACAGAATGATGTGGTGATTGTTAGATGAGGTGGACAAAGAAAAAGAAAAAAAGATAATTACAGAAATGCCATGGGGGTAAAATTGGGAGGTTGAAAAAATTTGGGGCCATTTAGGAATTTTTTGGGGCCAAAACGAACTGCCGGACACAATTCGGGGCCAAAACGGCCAGTTGGTCACAAATCGGGGGCCAAAACGGAATTAACCCAAAAAAAAACTCAAAACATAGATTTTTCAATTCCTTCCAGTTATTTCCTTCCTCGTACTAAGAATGTTCCTTCAATTCTCCACTACATTTACTTCCTTTTACACATGCATTAAGCTACAAATAAACAAACATAAAAGACATTATGTTCCAATTCAAATATGAAAAGTGCAAATTAAATCACAAATACGAGAATAAAGGACGAGATTGCAATAGAAATATGACTAAGAATCAACGAATCACAGATTCGTAAAATAAATGAGAAGATTATGAAGTTGCCTGATAATATCAACATCAACTTATTACTCATCATCAAAATCAAGATCATCCATATTACCCAAGACACCTGCAACCCAAATAATATCAACGATTTAGAGAATAATATAGCTAAAAGAAAGACAATTACAAACACAAAAGAATTATAATATCAAAAATCACATTACCAAACTCAAGCTCCTCAATCTCATCTATGAAAGCACGAAAATCAATCCCTGAACCAACTCGTATCAAATTCTGTGTGCAAATTAATGCTTCTACTGTTCTTGGTGACAAACTACTTCAAAGTGGATGGAGGCTTCGTCCCCCTGTGCTAAACCTTGATTCAGAAGCAACAGTAGAGACCGCAATAACTAAAACATTCTTGCAATACATGATAGAACTCTGAATTTTGTAGAATTGATCTTCCACCAAACTAAGATGTCGAATTGAGATTTCAATCGACTCTCACGTCCTTCCATAAAATACTTATCAATTTCAGTTTTATATTTTACAGTATCACTTTACTTAACACGCTTCTCAAATCTAGTTGCAAGTAGTGTTTCAGTATCAACCTCTTTAACATCATTGCTATTTTCAACTTGATGTATGGTTTCACTTACACCTTCATTAGTACTAGGGTAAAGTACCTTATATTCATCATATAATTCTTCTAAAGTTTTCTTTACCTTTGATGTTAAAGCACTACCTTTCTAATCATCACAGAGCACTTCCAAACGATATCGTAGACTTGTTTCCTTTTGTTGTGGAACTAGTAATGTAGCAAGAAAAACAACCTGGTTAATCTTACCATAGTCACCCCAATATTTGTTATACTTCACTCTCATATTCTTTGTCACTGACCCCAAAAAGTGATCCCATGTTCTGACCACAATCTTAGTTGAGTATGAATCATGCATAATTGCCAAATAAATGAATCAGATGTCACATATAAAGATTCAGAAAATTTCAATGTTGCATCTTAAAAAACTTTCAAGAATTTAATAAAAACAAAAGATATTTCCCAATCCTCTTCTGTAGGAATCCCTTTCTTCTCACCTTTACCAAACTCAAGGAAAACATATGTTATCTTGACTCTCTAATCTCTTAAAAGATCTCTGAAATTCATTTGCATTCTCTAACATTAGATAAGTAGAGTTACATCTAGTAGTAACATGTAAACGCACGTTTTTCTTTGCAGTTATTTTCTCACTTTCAAAACATTTTTCGAACTTGTGTAATCTCGCAGGAGAAGCCCTAACATATCACACCACATCTCGAATTCTGTCAATTGATGACCCATACTCCTTGAGTCCAGCAGTAACGACAAGGTTTAATATTTGAGCACAACATCTCATATGCATAAAGAGACCCCCCTCATTATCCACCATTTCCAATTGTTTACTATTTTTGACAAATGTGTCACAACCAGATCAATAAAACTAGCATTATCAACTGTAATTGTGAAGACTTTGTCAACTCCCCATCTAAGTAAACAAGATCTTATTGTTTTACCAATCATATCTCCCTTATGGCTTAAAGCTTGACAAAATGTAAGTTTTTTTTATGATATTTTCACTCACTATCAATGAAATGAGTAGTAAGACACATATAATTAAGATTTTGACAGAGGTTAATGTATCAGTAGTAAGACACACTCTTTGACCAGTTGATCCTACGAATGTCTTTAAAATATTCATCTCTTCGACATACATAGATAAGACATCACGTGCAACAGTCACAGGAGATGGGACATTAAACCTACACTCAAGAACTTGACTATACTCCCTAAATCCTTCACCTCCAACAATACTAAATGGCAATTCGTCTTTACAAACATTCTAGCTAATGTTCTACGACAAGCCGCTAAACTAAAAGTAGTGGTACTTAGTTTCCCTCCTTCACCCTTAACATTTTGTAAGACAAATTTTTTTGCTTTGCCTCTCTACCGGGATAATTCTCACACTTGAATGTTATTGATGATTCAAATTAGATATTCCATTTCATTTTTAGTCATAATAGGGTCGGCCCTGGGCCTAGGCGACCAAGGCGGTCGACCGCCTAGGGCCCCCAAATTTAAAGGGCCCCCGATCAGTGGCGGACCCAGAAAAGTTTCACTGTGGGGGCACTTTTATTTATAATAAGTTGTAAAACATCTAAAAATCTTGACGTGACATCAGAGCAAACGATCTCTATACATTACCGTATTATAAGCCAACTCAACTAATATTGATTTGTGTCGGTTTAACCAATACAAATAAGTAGTCTTATACACGTTCGAATTATATAAAGAAGTTAAAGAAACATAGATCGCAAACTCATTTTAGAAAAATAATTAGATAACACTAGTTAGAAAATAACATTAGTCTTTTATGGGATAAGAATGATATAGAGAAATAACTCTAACAACGTTTATGTGAGTCAACAATGAATGTAAAAAGAAAAAGGACCAAAAGATGAACTTATCTTTTAATAGGGTCAAAATAGAATAATAGAGGGACTAATACGAGAGTTAATAAAAAATAAGGGGCATATAAGACTTTACATATAGAGAAATAAAAGAAAAGGGCGTAGGGGCCTTGGGGGTTTGAACCTGAGACCTTCTCAACCTAACTAGTTTACCCCAAACGAAGTTGCCACTGCACTAACCCAGGTTTCGTGTTAAGATTCTGGTTATTTCCATTCTATACTAGACCCTGGTTGGATTAGACATATACTTTGGATCAGATATAGGGTTTGGACCCGTGGGGGCACGTGACCCCACGGGTCCCAACGTAGGTCCGCCCCTGCCCCCGATTTATGTTACATAGATGTTATTATTATATGCTATTATTTTATGCACATGTCCATCACTTCTGTTTGGGAAGTAGAATTGGGGGAGTGGTTTTTTCCTGAACCTAAGGTCAAGGGTTCGACTCCCACAACTTGCATTATATTTTTGATAATTTTTTCTTACTAAAAACATCCTAATTAATATCAAATTTAAGAGACAAGTCATCTATTATATTAAAACAGCTCAGTCGGTTATCTATTAATATGAAATTTAAGAGACAAGTCATCCATTTTATTTTAGAGATTTCGTTGGGAACACATCTGACGGATAATATAAAATCTTTTTATGTAAATACACTACAAAAAGAAAGGTATCTATGTAAATCAGTCAAAATTGGTTAGAATTACTACCCACATATTTCTCTCCCTATTTTTTCTCCCACGCATTACATCTTAGAAACTACCAACTTTACAGTAGAAAATCGAGATCTAAATAACTAAACGGGCTCTCCCATATCTTCCTAATTTCTCTCTTAAAATTGAAATTAAATCTCCCAATTTTTTTTATCAAATCTCTTTTGTTACTGATTTTTTATATGTTCTTCCTTCACATAACATGTGATTTACCGGCGAAGCCAAGAGGGATCTGTCGCGTCCGTAGGACGAGGCGGAAACCTAGTAACATTTAAACTTAATCAAAAGAAAAAAAAATTAATTTAAACACATATTCTTATAATTTAGTTTCTTCTCTAGTCTAATTTTTCTTCAAAATCCAATGTAACATGTCAACTTTTATATTATTTTTGACTTAAAGTGTAGGGGTCTCGTCGATACGTTCGCCTAGGGTCCCCAAAAAGTCAGGGCCGGTACTGTATGCATAGTCTTTTCCACAATATTTGCGCTTAGCTCTATTTCCTACTCTGATAAAATGATCCCAAACACTAGAAGGAGGTCTAATAGGTTTTTTCTTACCAGAAGTGGTGGTTCCTTCACTTTGAGTCGTAGTTGCTGGAGATGGGAGTGTGCCTCTAATTCCATTGCTTTTGCTACATAGGTGGAGGATCGAGACTGGGATCTGCAGGCTGCGATGATGATGGAGGTGTAAATCCTATATGAGTCATCTGGAAATTAAGAAGAATTCAAGCCTTAATGAGAAGAATAGCTCAAAATTTTATTAAAGATAAATGTTGAATGAGAAAGATTAATTACCGTAATTGATGCAGACAAGGAAGCGCTAGCCATATTAACAAGTTTAAGTGAAAAATGTTCATAGCCACATTAAACCTGAAATAAATATAAAAAGAAAGTATTAAATAATATGCAATAAAACCTAGAAAAAGAAACAACACCACATTAAATCTACAAGTTCCACTTTGCTATTTTCAAATCACTAGCTTTACAATGTCATATTAGTATATTACTTTGAATTTTGGCAGCAAAAGAGTATGTAATTAAATCTTCATTCATAAAAATTGATGGTCTTACCAAGTTACAAAGAGAAAATCTTTGAATTTAAACACAAAATTATATCTTAAAATGAAATATAAATTGGGATGATTCTGAAGTACTATTTATTTGTTTTCTTGCTTAGTTATAACCTAAATCAGTTTATCTAAGATAATGAAACTAATATCTAAATAATTTAGGGTTTCATAATCAGAAAATGAGATGAAGTAATGTTAGTTGTTTATTTCTAAATATAATATAATATAATATAATATAATATAATATAATATCATAAATTCATAATAAACTAACATCTAACATATCTAGGTTGCAAACAACTCCATTCACTAACCCCAAAATATGAAAACAAAAAAAATCTAGGGTAAGAACCTGAAGATGGAAGTGTCTCTGATCTGTCTGAAAGTTGGAGCTTGCAAAGTAGAAAGAGAGATGAAGCAAATGATGAAGCTTTGTTACTTGATTCAAACAAAAAATCGAGTTGGAAAGATCGAAGAGATTGAATCTTCACCAGCCATAACCGTCACCACGTGTCCTAGAAAGGAAGCGTCGAAGAGATGAGTTAGTCTGAGGTGAAATGGGAGGGAGAGATTTTAGGGTTTGTTTATTTTCTAATTCTTGTTTTTTATTATCAAACTGGCATTCTAGGGTTGAAGTTGCTCAATTGTTACAGTTTGTAGCCGAACCAAACCATTGATTATCACTTTTAAATTTAGATTTAAAGGTTTTATATAAGATGTCTTGAATAACTACCTTCAATAGATTTGGGAATCGGTTCGCACCGACAGTATCGAGCTATAAATTCATTAGGTCGGTCGGCTCGGACATTTAAGGGTGGTGAACACCTGCTCCGTCGGCGCTGTCTCAGACGATCACATTCAAGGATTTTTGGTTCATTGCCTGTCCAAGTCCGCTAATTTCATCGGACCCCGTCGAATACTAGACGACCTCGGCCTGGGCTTCCTGGAATATCTTAAGGTTTCCCCACCAAATATTACAAGAACGAAGATTTCATGTTCATTACATATTCATTACATGTTCATTACATGTTCATTATCATATAACCAAAATTAAAATTTACAAGTCAGAAATGAAAAATAAACATATTATGTGACGCCCCGTGTTCCGAATCAAGGTTTGCCCGGCAGTTTATAAAACAAACTCGGTCTAATACTAACTCAAACCAGTTTCAAATATAAACCCAAGCTAAAACTCTCATCACGAGTTACAAATCAAGAACAAACATAACGGAAAATCAAATACAGTATAGTTTAAACCTTTTGAAAATATGTTCGGAAAATATATGTAACCCAAAAATAGTTTTTCATAAAAATAAAAACAATATGAATTCATTTATATGAACAATTCACAGAAGGGACTGGATTTGGACAGAGTCTCCTCTATAAATTGAACATATCAAACCTAAAAACCTGAAAACCTGTCAACATTCATACATATCTCACAAACTTCTAAATAACAATAACATCAAATAAAAAGTGATAATGTGCATACTATTTACATGTGTACAATCGCAAACGAGTGAGAGAAAGATCCTAACTATTCTAGATGATACATATATAATATTAACGTTGTGATTATGTTGAAAATATAATAGAAATTATAATCTTACATAATGTGAGCCGTCGAAGTAAACTATGTCACTCCGGGTCACCAATACCTGCAACTGAACAACAACAAATAGGAATGAGATAACCCGAAGGTCAGCTCAGTAGGATACCTATACATCCTACCCGCACCACACACTTCAACATTTTAATATATCAATAGTTATAAGTGTTACATATATACAGAGATATCAATATGTACACGAAGCAAAGCAATATAGCAAGATAATTCTTCCAGCTTACCAAGATCACGACTGAATACGCCCTCAGTCGGGGTCACCTACTATTCGGCTAGGAAGAACCGTTCGACCTTTGTTAGTGCGTAGGCAGGCGGCGCCTTATCAAACGTTTGACTACTGCAGTGTACACATGGATCCACGTAATACCCCGGTAAAAGCTTCTGTAACTCTCCCTTCGTCATCATCGCCCATCGGGCTAGCTTGTAATCTCAATACGCATTGAATAGTAAATCTCACCCAAACATTGATACGCTTAGAATATGACATGACTTACCCAGACGACTATAAGAGCATCGTCGTGTAGCAGAGCCATATACCCACAGCGATACAATTATCTCATCTTGAGGCGCGTCCTATCTCCGGCCAGATCTGACGCTTCCTCGCAAGGTAATTCATTGACCATTCGAAGAATACTCAAACATATGCATGAACCTATAATAGTATTAAATGATCTGATAGACTCCCAAAGCTACAAGAACAGAGACCTTCTAAAGGTCCCATCAACCCAAAGGAGAAGAGCGTTCTCATGTCTCAAGGTAGGGTAAACCCTGTTTAAAGCCAAGCTTTTAGAAGTGTCCACTTTTAGGGAATTAGTATTTTCTTATTAAGAAAACTCGGATAAACACTCTCTTTCATTTTGGTGAAAACATTGTAAGTATCAATCACTACAGAATTCAAACAAGACACAACAGTGGTTTAGCATAATAACTAAACAAGCATGGCATTGGGTCAGTCCCCTAATCACTCCAAGGGTCGGAATACCCCAACTCCCATCCTCTCCGGACCCCATTCCGGGTAAACTAGAATGGTCGTTACCAAACGGCTGCGCACGCACCGAGTGTAACCCTTGAAATAATTCATGGCTAATCCATAACATAACATACATATCATACCATATCTTATCATAAATTGAACTAGAGAACTATAAAAAGAAGAAAAATTACTATATATATATAATGGTGAAACGGGGAATACCCGTGCTCCAAGTAAGATTCATAGGTTCCTACCTCTTCTTGCGCTTCCAATGATGCTCCTGACTCCTCGAACTCCCTATTGCAGTTCATTAGTCCTACTGAAATATGAAAGGGCAAAATGGTCATTTGACAGTTACATAACTGTCAAGAGTCCTCTTGTAGAGCAAGAATGCATAAAATGAATGAAACTACACTAGGAATGTCTAATTGGCACTATACAATTCACTGAGACGTATCATCAAATAACTGAAATGAATATAAACCAACCAACTTCCCACAAACTCTATTTTACATTTTCGAGTCTTCATAAGCTGACAAATTATATAACACACCAAATACCATGAGTCTTGAACTATCAAATCATAAAATAAACCCAATGTTACAAATCCATAACTCAAACTATCCATTTATGTGAAATTTGACAAAGTTCGGGTAACCATCTCTATTCCAATTCGTTTCCAAAACTATTCCAAATATAAAATTTTAGCAGTAAAATAATTCGATAGCAACCCGTCTATATATGGACACCCCAAAATAGTCCACAATATCCTAAACATTATGCTGAACATAAATCATTCGAAGAAACTAAAGAATAACGGCTCCAAATCATGAATCCAAAAGAAATTAGAACCAACTATACAGTTATTGAAATAACTATCATAAACCCACCAAATACGGACGAGATTAAAAATTCAGAACCGCTAAATATGTAGAACGAGTTGAATAGAAATACCTGGAATAAGTCTCGTCGAATTTGGACCGTCGAACGCGAAATAATCGACGAACAAAACTTATATCCCTCGAAGCCCTAATTTCCAGTCGTTACTACCTTCTCTGATAGTTTGTAAATGAGTTTGGGAAAGAAATAAGAAATAAGAATATAAAGGTGTGGTGTTTGGTGGCAATTGATTCTACGTGTAATCAAGAAGTGGGTAGGGGTGGGAATCGGTCCGGACCGGTCGGTATCGGACTCTAACTTCATCGAACCGGTCGACTAGGACATAAACTGTTGGCGACCACCTATTTATTCGGGCGGACTCGGACGGTCACTCTCAAGAATTCTTTGTCCATTGACCGTCCAAGACCGTTTATTTTACCGGTCCAGTCGAACACCGGACGGTCTCGGTCCGGACTTTCCAACAAATTTACTTAATTCAGAACTTTATTTTTATTACCACAAACAAAATTACTTACAAATGAAGATGTTTAGCCCAAGAAATCAAAAGTAAATATAAAAAAGAAAAAACACACTTGATCATCATTTGACAAGATATAATTAAGCCATGCACTAATGTTTGGTCTTCCAGAGGACTATATGACTATACCAACGATCATCATATATTCATATGTCTATAAAATTCAACGGTCAATTTCTAAAAATGAGGACAGTTTAGTCGGTCAACCTATTCGGTCACTCGTACCGGTCGGTCAGCGGTCGGTTCTTCGACATAGGATTTTGACCGTTACCGTCCGCCAATTCTTTCGGGCCGGTCGCACACTGACCGTTATGACCATCGGGTGTCCATGGACACTTTTTATCTCGGTCGAACGGGTCGGATAGCGGTCTTCCGGATCTTTTTCCCACCCCTAGAAGTGGGGTTAGGCATTATGAAGTAAGGGAAAGTGGGGTGCCACATGTCGTTAAACAAAGTGCCATGAATTTTATTTAGTTTTAGGTCCTCAATTTATACATACTTCACAAACAAGTGCTGCCATATTCATATCCAACTAGTTCATCCCCTATTAATTACTTTTTGACCCCTAGTTTAGCCTTTCGTTTATACTTCATCCCACCACTAAACAAGAAGAAAATATATCGCCCTTATTAATTCGATCACGAACAAAACTACCTAATATAGAACGATAGGCAGAAAAACATGTGACCAGTCAAAATTCTTGATTTCTCGATCTCTATCCAATGAACGGTCTTGCTCAACCAAATAACTATTCAAAGTCAAATCTTAAAACAAATGACTAGCTCTGCTCGACATTCCAACTCTTCCGATTCTCGGACTCGAAGGTTTGGGCGCTACATATTACCTTAAAAATATTCACAAATAATTATAATAATAAAAAATAGATAGTGATTTGGCAAGATATGATTATGACATGTGTTAGTTGTTGAATCCACCTTCGTATAAAATACGATTGATAGCTAATTACCATTTACCAATTACTTCAAAGTATCAAGTTGAGGGAGCAAGGGTTATAGCTGTTGTAGGAGCCATTGGAGCACATTTATCATCAAACACAACATCAAAACCATCAATAAGAGGATCAAATGGCTCAAGAATTTGTATGAACTTAGCCTTATGTCAATCGTTCAACACAACTTAAATTCTAATATTTTAGGGATAAAAAACCTACGATATTCTCTTAATATTCGTTTTCCCTTAACATGGACTCAGAAGCCATTGTTGACACGTGAACGTCAAACATATCGAGTGCAACAATAGATAAAATGAGATATTTTTTCTCATTATGTTAATTTCCACCAATAAAGTATATTGAATTACTTCTACGCATCATCAACAATAGGTTCATGGTCAGATTTATACTTGGAAAGCTCTGCTGAAGCTGCTGAAATAGGATCATGCTAACTCTATTAATTCTCTTCCGAAAAGCACCACCACTACTAGAGGAAGGAATACTTCCAAGAACAACATAGATAGAGGCAGGGGAAGTTGTACTTGAAGTACAAGTAGCAGTGGCAGTTAGGTTTGCAGTCAGTGCTTGAGTATGCCCAACAAACAAACAATCCAACACAAACATAATATAAACAACTTGAGATAAAGATCTTATTAAATCATAATCAGAACTTTCAAAACAATCCTGAATTTTTTCGAAAACCAACCCAACCTTTATTTTTGTCCTTGGATCAAAGACACAAAACACAAGAGGTGGTTGTTTCAATATTTGACAAATTTTAATTCCACGACAATACCAAAAAAGATAGTCTTATACTTGTTTTCTTTGATAATATATCAATCTCTAAGAAATACTCAATTACATGATTGCAAGAAATATAATCAATACTAGAAATATAGTTGGTAAGATCGTAAAAGATTTCTGGAACTGCACAAAAAACCGGCATACAACCAATTGTCTTTTGTAAGGAATAATGGACTTTTTCTATCTGATAAGAATGCAACGAAAGCAGTTTGGTGTCGCATAATACTACCCAACTTCAGATAAGTCGAGTTTTATCAATATTTTAGATCAAATTATAATATTTTCTTTCTCAAACCATTTGCAACGTATAAAGTATCAAATTGTTGCTTTTGAAGTGCTTAATCATATTAGAAGATTGAAGAACATCCAAACCATCTTGCACAACTAAATTACGAATAGACAATAACATCTAACATGAAACAATTCACCATTAACAGACAAATTAGAAAGCAAACATTTTAACTTCAACGAGAAAACTAAGTTTCAACTAGCATTGTGCAAAGACAAAGTGAAATTTTGTCTTGAATATCCCAATCATTTCCAAACTTATCAAGCAATAATTGTGTCATTTTCCCACTGAAATGTGTCTTATCCATTGAAGAATATGCAACTACTCTCTTATGAAACACCCAAGAAGCATCAATAATGATAGCCATGTAATAAAATTTTGGTTACACTTCCAAAGATAAAAAAAATTAATGGAATACGGCCAGGAGAATCAAACAATATTTTTTTTACAACTTTTTTTTCTTCTTTGTTAAACCAAAACCTGTTTTTAACAGTCATATGAGAAAATTTGGTATATGAAAGATGAGAGCTCTTCCAAATTGCATACTCAAGAATTTCATCCTCGAAAATTAGAAAGGATATTCATGCTTAACAAGCATGCTAACCAGCTTTTGTCTATCATGAGGCTGACTGTATATAAAAGATGTTAAACTGTCAAACTCTGTTTGTGATAGAGTCGTTTGTTTTAATTCAACCTTGTGCTTCCTAACATAGATTTTATTATGCCTCTTAAATGCCGTAGTGTCATTTGTGGATTTAGGATCTCCTAGTTCACCACACAACTTACAAGTTACCATTTCTTTAGTTTGTTCGATAGCTTTTTGATCTGAAACATCTATAAAGGTCCACATAACCCAACATTTTAGAAGTTCTTTTTCTCTTATGTGGTTTAACATAATATTTATCTGAAGATGCTGAAACTACTGGTTTTGAACTAGGACCAATGACAACAGAAGGTGGGCTAATAGCAGCAATATGAGATGTTGGTTTTGTTCCAAGAACTTGTTCAGAATTAAGAAACCAAGACAACTTGTTAGCTGCTTGGGCCATTAAGCCTACAACAAGTAACAAATTAACTGATACAAAATCAGTTTGTTTCATTACTAAATAGTGTTGCGCTACAAAAAAAACACAATTATGTTCACCATCATTTGGTTAATTAGACCATCATAATTTGCTAACTCCTCGTATGGTTATTGGGGAGATGAATACCACAATGTGTTACTTAGATAAGCCTTCATAAGGATACTCATTAGGCATACCATCCGAGAAGGTCAACAATTCATAACAGTATAACTCTATTCGCCTAAAGTTGGATCACACTAACATTAACAACAATTCACAACAACTGAAAATGCAGTTTGTTCAACAATAGTTGGATCACACTAACATCAGATAACAATTCACAACAGTAGAATTTGCTCCACAACAGTTGGATCACACTAAAATTAGGTACCAACTCACAACAGTTGAAAAGTCTGTTCAACAACAATTGAATCATATTGACATCACAAAAAAATTCACAACAGTGAAATAACATATCAATTAAAACATATGAACAATATAACTATTGAAACAATGAGGTAGAGAAGACTAAAACAAATTTACCAGCAAAGCATCATTTAGAGTGGTAAAAATAACGTATGACACATATTGATAACAAACACTTAATATCATTACACCTTAAATTAAACATATATACAATTAATATCTCAGAATAAACCCTCAAATTTAATCTATTACTCAGTCGAAAATCGAATTGACCAAAAGCTTGCAACATAAATTCAAATTAGTATGTGATCCATAAAAAACTTTGAATAATTCAAAACAAAACTATCAAAATACCCATGTTCATATAACAAACTAAATAAAGAATGAAAATTACATTTGAACAACAAGTATACAACATTTAAGATGAAGATTTTCTCAAACTTAGCAAATGAAAGTCTGAAGTAAAGAAAAATAGTCATAGACCCATAATCATTTTATAGACATAAAACTTTGCCCGAGTCTAACCCGTCTTTTCCATTAGGCCAATCGGGTATTGATCGATAGGCCCATGGGGTGCCCACGGACACTCTTTGTCTCGAAAAAATGGGTCGGGTTTGCGGTCTTCATGATCTTTTTGCCCCAACTAGTTTTGAACCACTATAGATACGTTTGACCAAAATTAGTTGGTCATTAAAGAAGACCTATGGGCTACTCGGGCCTCACTTTCCATGAGATATGTTTCATAGGCCCAAGGGTGAAATGAGATTTGG
>BEHA01050392.1:147682-161073 GCA_002897215.1 Eschscholzia californica subsp. californica | reverse complement strand
AATTAAAAGCATTCAGAATAACGCAAGTTTTTGAAAAATAGCTTAGAATGCTTTCACCTCAAAGTGGAATTCCGAAAGAAATCCGTTGAGATAACGAGAGAAACATGTAAATATAACCTGATATAGAATTATGAGTTCCAATTGTTACCTGAAGTGCAGGGAGGGTGGGAGCAAAATTTATCAGTACAAGCTTGCTTGCTTCAAAGATTCCAGTCCGTAATCCATGGCTGTGGAGATGATAAAAGTGAGCAAAACCCAAAAGCTTTCCACATAGAAACTAAAGATCAGAAGCTAACCTTGAAAATTGACCAAGAATTGCTGGAATGGATCCCCTATATAATCCCTGAATTCCAATTTGAGGAAGCTTCGCAATTACTTCTGGAAAAGATGATGTAGATGCTTGTACCCGGGTCTGGTATACCATTGAACCATTGTAATAATCAACCACAAGAAATTTTCAAACTAAAATAAATTTTCAAAATAAATTCATTAACAACCATTGTAGAAAATAACTTTTTTGGAAACAGAATTCCTTCAGAAGTGATCAAGGTTGTACCCTAGGTTTTTACCACCAATACAGATATCGCCATGTACTGGCAATATGGCATCATCAAGTAAGAGATAAAGAACTAACTTTTATTGTATCGACTGGGTAAAGTACAGAAGTAGAAAGCGCACAAGCAAGGCCCCCTGCCAAAGCTGCCTTCAAAACACTTCCAGCAGGTATTTCCACAGGTGGAGGAACAGCAACAACTGTAGCAGCTTCAAACCATATACTCCTGTAAATAAAATCCATACTTGTGTCTATTAGTGGATCAGTATCATATAACATTTACTCCCTACATGAGAAATGCTCGTGATCAGGAATATGCAAATTATAAATATAATTTTCAGACAGATGCGACACACATACATGTTAAAGTATTGATCACATTAAATTCGAAAAGCTCTTTGAATAAATAGTGGAAAATAACAGGAATCGGAAGTTTTGACTCCGAAAAAGGATGTACAGCAGAAAAAATGAAAACAAGAAAAAAAATGATAAAAAACTGCCCCTATATGTGCCAAATATGTAACTTAACTGTATATTTACCCCTACCAGTAAAGGCCAAGTATGATATGACTATACACAATGGTTATAGTCCTGCAGTAGCTTTCTGATTCTTAGCAATAATGCTTAAATAATGTGATGTTGAATTTATAAGTTCAATTTTATCATCAATTATTGACGAACTAAGTGCTGATAATAGCTCCAGTGCTGGCTCTCAACGTGCAGAACAAGATATGTCCTCTTTGACTCTTGAGTCTTCGTACTTTGGGGAAATCTTACACAGTCATAACTCATTGCCCATAAGGAAATATCAGAAACTTCGCACCTCAAAGACCCCAATGATAGTTTAGGTAAAGTTGGAAAGCAGTGAATCTTGCTCCAAAATCAACTTTTAAATGAAAAAGACCAGCAAGAAAGAAAGTCACTGTACAACAACTTTACTAGTATAATGTATCACATTTTAGAGATACTCATAATCACATCAAAGAAACCATGTTTCTTTTACTCGTACATCATTCCGGAAAGGAGATCAACTTACTAAATTTTTTCTGTGTTTCAGATCAAAGAAACCAACCCATCATAAAGGTAACAGAAATACTTCTACGCCCGTATAAAAACGTGGACTCCTCCAA
This sequence comes from Eschscholzia californica subsp. californica, assembly GCA_002897215.1. Lineage (NCBI taxonomy): Eukaryota > Viridiplantae > Streptophyta > Magnoliopsida > Ranunculales > Papaveraceae > Eschscholzia > Eschscholzia californica. The sequence continues at coordinate 159,390 of BEHA01050392.1, read as the reverse complement.
TTTCTTTTTGCAATTTTAGTTAACGATGTATCGGAATGAACTCAAAGTAATATGGAAGGTTACTTATTACAATGGTTTTACACAAGCCTCTTGAAGATATCAAACCTAACACCTCGAAAAGGAAAAACTAAGCACAACAAGGTTATCTTACCCCGCTTACATTACTAAATGAAGAAACTAGTAGATGAAGGGCTTTAACATCCATACTAGATGAGAGCTAAGCTTGCAGATAATTTTCGTTCACACAATTTTCATTTGAACCTCAAGCCATACAATCCTAGAATAAAAAATGAATCTATCATTTGAACCTCAAACCATACAATACTAGGAAAGAAATGAATCTTTCATGAATAAAAAAACCTCTTACCGAGGATCATCTTGGAGCCGGTCAGAAGGGAGAAGAAGCATAAAGTTCCGAAAGTGGCCATAAGAGATAGATCCTTCACTATCCGCATTCAAAAAGCGCATCATAGCAACAGCATTCTCTTCATTGGCTGGAAGTCCTGCATTCTTCAAGGATGTCAGGATTTGACCTTTTTGCAGAGTCCCAGACTTGCTCAAACAAAGAGTAGTATAAGCTCGAAGAATGGTTGGTTCCTTTTGATCCATGAATGATAAAAATTGTTTCCACCCAACTGATTTAGAAAAGATATGACTTCTCGTGCGCCGCATAAAATCACGAGCATATTTAGGTGGTAATCTTCTCTTTCTCATTTCAATTTCAAGATCTTCTATAGTTATCTGTCCATCACCATCTCTATCCAGCTCTTCAAAGAAGCGCTTTCCTATAAGCACATACGGTTGTTTAATTGGTTTAAATTAGAAACGCATGAATGAAGGAATAAGCTGCATGTTATATAATTCTACCTTAAAAGACACGATTCTTCAGTATCAGTTTTTTCATTGCATGTCGCAATATTTCAGCGAGACAAACTAGAACCTTTTACTGCACCATCTTATGGCAACAAATTAGATGTTTTGCGAAACATGCATATTTTTGGTAAATATTTTTTCCTAGTTAATAAACGTGCTTTTCATTCATTTTAATTGCATAATATCTATTTAGCGTGCCAAATTCCGACATAAACATAATAAGACAAACTTTCTAACTTGTAACGATACGATCGGGCACATATCATGAGTTATGTAAGACGCAAGCAACTTGTGATTCCTAAACCTATGGAGTTAAAAATTAAGTAATTTTTTTTAATAAAAATAACAGAAAATTGTGCAATAATTACAAGAGAGTTTAGATGTTACAGGTTACATACCTTCAGCCTCTGTGTACCTGAAGAAATCCTGCACCGAGAATAGCTTCTTCTTGTCAGGGTGGTCCTTAGTCGGACGACCTAATTGAGGTACAAGCTCAATCAATTCAGTCAAAGAAACAGCGGACAATGTGGACCTTAACCGCTCAACATTTGATAATGGAATACTTAGTAACCCATTTGCAATCCTTTGCGCTGAATTGTTATTATTCTCGGGTTCTTCCTTATTCTCTGTATTAGGTGCAATAGCTTCATCCTCGTCCTTGACTGAAGTTGCTCCAACCAAACTGGATGGCACACCTCCCACTTTCGCAAATCTCAAATTTCCCAAAAATCCATTGACATCTGCTTTTCTTCCTTGCAATATACTCTTAATTACCCCAAGGTGATCAACTTCAGAGGCATGTGAGGAAGCATCTATTCCATCCCTATTACAGCTTTTCTGCATACCCTCTTCAAATTTCTGAATATTCAGAATAATTTGATCACAAAGCATACCTAAGAGTTCCAACGACAAAATCGCTCCTTCCTTGTATATAGTCTTCCCCTTATCCTCAAAAGCTGAATCAAATCCATTTTCAGATTTCTTCTGCTTTGATTTGGAAGAAAATACCAGTGATGATTGTTTGCATGAATCTGCAGGAGCATTTTCTTTGCCAGAATGTTTCTGTAAACGCCTCTTTCCGTTTTTAAAAGGTGACGGAATCGCCTGAACGAAGTTGTTAACCAACACAGACCATGTCATAGCAAAATGTAAGCAATTAACACAAGATCCATCCTCTTTAGCATATCCCTTCTCTTTCGATCCTTTCTTCTTTAAGTCGGTAGTTTTACTGTTGTTACTTCCATTATTCTGAAAAAAATTCCCTAAAAACGTCTTATGATGATGAACCCTAGTTGGTGATCCTTTCTTTCTCTCATCACTGAAAACATCTCCAAACTGTTTTTTCTTCACAGTTGAACTCTCAACCTTACGTTTCTCAGCAACAACATTGAATTTAGGGAAAAACTCAAGATTTTGAACACCATTTCTCTGACTTGCTTCCCAACACAACTCTAGATCTTTAGCAGCTCGTCTAAATCCAGATTCAAGTGGTGAAAATACTTCTTTAACCGCATTAAGCGAATTAAAGAAAGACTCAACGGGATCATTAGCAGACACCATTTACCAAAACCTAATTTTAAGCAATTCTAAAGCAAATCCTAAGATAAAATCAGATTTAAGCACAAACGAACAGAATTTCGCATTGAAAACCAAACAAGACAAAATCACCACCTTCCAAACTAAAAATGAAATAACTCAATCGATCTCAAATGTATTGAATCGAAAAAATCAGATCATTTTGATCAACAAGCAAGTAAGAATACCAACACTGAAGTCTTCAATAGTAACGTTTTTTTATTGTATGAAAGAAACTACTTGTTCCTCCAGTCAAATCAACCTAGTAAATCAGAAGTTCTTCAAAATCTCCTTACCTAGAATCTGTATAAACAAAAAGAACAAACAAACTTCTTCAAAACAGATTTAGGCATCCAAAATCTGAATAACTACAGAAGATTCAGTTAAGTTAATCTAATTAGAACAGTATTTTCAATTGGAAGATGAATTACCTGAAAAGTTTTAGGGTTAAGGATTGCAGGTGATAAAATGGTGGCGGAGCAGAGAGAAAAGAAGATTTCAGGAAGAGGAACAGGAAGAGGGAAGAAGAAGAAGAAGGAGAAAGATTTGTGAATAAAATAAAAGGTGAATAAAAATAATAAAAATGGAAAAAGATGGTAGTTTTTCTTTAATAAATCTGGATAATGAAATGATGTGAAAGCTGATGTAACGCCACGTATGAGAAAGAAGGCTTTGGGAATTAAATGTGAATTTACTATATTACCCTCATATCTCGTTTCAAGTTTATCCATACCGTACCCGGTTTTAATGCACTGGGTCTCCTACTGTGTTTTCTTGCTAGGACATATCCTAGCTGCACTGCTCTCGACTTGAAAGACATTTGTCAGGTCGGTTCTCATTCAAGGGTGTGGCTAAAAGCACCCCGCCAGACTGCTAATAGGCCTTCGGTCAAAGCACAATGAGATGTCTCAAATACAATCTGGTGATTACAACACTTTCAGCGGGGGCATTTAGCCCCTCCCCTCATTCAAATATTACACTACCACAAACAACAAAAATGATTGGGGGAACCGACTACTTAAACAAAGGCCGTCTTGCCTTGGATATCTTGAATTCTTAAGGGATTTTTGAGTCAACAGTCCAAAATCTGGGGGGTAAACTCAAAAAAAATCCACTCTTGCCCAAAAATTAGTTGCAGGTCCAAATGTCAGTTTTTTTTTTTATTCCCCTCTTGCCCTTGGACGGGACATGCTGACGTTTTCCTGAAAAATAAAAATGTCTGGTAAATAAAATAATTTACCAGTACACGAAAAATTCAAAGTTTCAAAATTTTTTGAAAATTTGAAATTTTCAAACGAAATTTCAAATTCCCGCCCAGCAAACCATCTCTTCTCGGTAAATAAAATAATTTCCTGTACACAAAAAATTCCAATTTTCAAATTTTTTTGAAATTTTCAAACGAAATCTTTTTTTTCGAAATTTTCAAACGAAATTTCAAATTCCTGGCCAAAATTTCAAATTTTTTATTCCCGGGCAAATTTTGAAATTTTTTTGAAAATTTTAAATTCCCGCCCAGCAAAAGTGTCTAGTACAGAAAAAAAATTCCAGTAAATAAAATAATTTCCCGGTCACAAATTTTTTTTTTCGAAGTTTTGAAATTTTCAAACGAAATTTCAAATTCCCGCCCAAATTTTCAAATTTTTTTACGAAATTTCAAATTCCCGCCCAGCAAAAATGTCTAGTACAGAAAAAAATTTCCAGTAAATAAAATAATTTACCAAAAAAAATTGCGTTTCCCGGGAATTTTTCGGTGGCTGTTCCGTAATTTTCTGAACAGTACACATTCTGATGGACGGGTTGTCAGATTATTTTTCAGAAAAAAATCATTTCCCGAGAATTTTCGATGGCAATTTTGTAATTTTCGATGGCATGAACGGTAAATACTTTATTTTCTAAGGGCCCTTTACGTAATTTTGACCCCCCAAACTGACACATTGGACCTCCTTTACATTTTTAGGCAACTTTGGGTAGGATTTTCATTTTGGCCCCCTTTTTGGACCAATGACCCAACCCTTATTCTTACAGTGTAGTCCTAGTATTTTAGTTTCTCATGTTTCGCCCCATGCCTCTCGAATTAATTTGTATTTCAGTTGGCTTCGACACGTCGGCCATCTGCCCAAGGTATTTTCAACTAGTTTGTTCCCCTATCATTTTTGCACAAAGAAAATCTGTTAAAGTATAATGGTATATATTTCAGTTGGCTTCGACACGTCGGCCATCTGCCCAAGGTGTGTTCAACTAGTTTGTTCCCCTATCATTTTTGCACAAAGAAAATCTGTTAAAGTATAATGGTATATGAATCTGTTTCTCTTAAATCGAATTTCAATATAAATTGGTGTATGTGTTTCTCCTTTCTTGCATTAGACTTAATAATTATTTCTGTTCAAAGAGCGCCTATACGTAATGTGTGATAGCATAACACTTTTCCAATTATTACTTAATACCAAGTACGAAGAGTAAGTTATTATAAATTTTTACGTATTCCTTTTAGTACTAAATGTGGGACTTGAGCTAGCTAACTTTCTTAGTTTTCTCAAATCTTCCTTACTAAATAATTCAATCTTTTTAATATCTCACTTATATGGAATCAGTTTTATGCAATTCTTAGTTTGAAATTCAAACCCTCGACGATTCGAACGCATGCTTTTCGAGTCAATCTGATAGTGGAACCCAATAAATATACCAAATAAAAACATTTCCAACTAAGGAAGAGTGGGTCGGTCCTTAGAGATAAGCGAGCAAAGCCTCGCTTTGGGCCCCAAGAACCAGAGCCCAAAGGGCCTCCATGAAGACTGAAAAATAATAATTATGGGGGCGCAATTTATGTTATCTTCATAAGAAAACTTACCAAAAACAACAAAAAGTTTACTTTATAGCTCACTTGTAGAAAGCATGTTAGAGGGTTCAAACAACCCAATTTTTTATAGAGTTAATTCCTATATGGCCCCCTACTTTGTGACCAGCTTCCTTTATGACCCCCTTTTTTTTCGTAAATTCAAATATGACCCCCTATTTTCAGACAAATGTCATCACTACCCCTCTGATTAATGTATTTTCAAAATAAAATAAAAAACAAAACCTAAATTCCACCTCACTTCCTTCTCCACCACTCATCTCTCTCCACGTCACCTCTCTCTCCAACTCACCTCTCTCTCTCTCTCTCTCTCTCCAACTCATCTCTCTCTCTAACTCACCTCTCTCTCTCTCTAGAAACTCCGGCGAAGGCTCCCCTTCGCCGGAGTTTCTAGAGAGAGAGAGATAGAAGAGGTAAAAAAGAAATTTTTTTTTTTTAAGGTCGCCGGCCGGAAATTTTCCGGCCGGCGACCTTCGTCGGAGAAGAAGGAGTGACTTGGAGAGAGAGAGAGAGAGAGAGAGAGAGGTGAGTTAGAGAGAGAGATGAGTTGGAGAGAGAGAGAGAGGTGAGTTTGAGAGAGAGGTGAGATGGAGAGAGAGAGAGATGATGTGGAGAGATATGTGTGGGGGAGTAGGAAGTGAGGTGGAATTCAAGTTTTTTTTTTTTATATGTTGAAAAAATATTAATAAGAAGGGTAATCAGGACATTTACCTCAAAAAAGGGGGCCATATTTGAATTTACGAAAAAAAGGGGTCATAAAAAAAGCTGGTCACAAAGTAGGGGGCCATATAGGAATTAACTCTTTTTTATATAGTTCGACAAAAAAAAAAGTAAAAGCATTTTTTCCTTCATATTAAACTATATTTTTTGAATTACTTTAGTCGACTCTTCTACCACCACCACTATATACTTCCACTACCACCACCATTACTAAACTTCAACACTACAACCACCACCAGGAAATAGTTTTTTTTAATTACTTTAGTTGACACTTCTACCACAACCACGATTACTAAACCTACCATTATACCTCCACTACCACCACCATTACTAAACATCAACACCACCATTACTAAACCTCCACCACCACAACCACCATCAAACCACAACTAACACTATCACCATAAGTACAAAAAAAAAAAAGGTTAAAAATTTTTTGGGCTCTTTCTCAGATGATCATTTTCTATTATTTTTCTCGGTCTTAAAAAAATAAAAGCTACTAAAATCGACGAGTTCCGAACTCGCTTAACTACTTAATCGGGAGGTTGAGTAAGGACTGACAAGGCTTTTTCGACCCGAGCCGGTTTTCGAAGAACTCTTTCGATTCAGACCACAAGTTATGAACACAAGTTTCATGTTTTAATTCACATTATGTGCAAGGAAAATGCAGAAAGTTCAGATATATAATTTTTTTTTATTCTGAAACGCGTATATGCCACATTCTTAAAACTCGCTTCGGACCTCCGAAATCTCAAGACTGACCCTGAGAAAGACCGATCCTAACCGTTATTTGCCAAGTAAATTTCGGTTCTCATTGCCACCATTGTGAGAGTAGTTTGGTAAGCGAAATTTTTACATTTTTGTAGTGGTTGTAGAGACCCAGTATAACTATCCAACTAAAAAAAAGATTATTTAGTTGAAATAAATAAGATTTTGACCATAAGTTTTGAGTTTCCTCCTAGAACCATTACTTATTACTATGATAGAAATAACTAAGAAGATAGAAATAGTAATACAAATAAAAATATATTTGAACAAAGATAATCATAATCAGTCATATTAAATAATGAACTCTTTTATTCTAAGTCACCAAATAGCAATACTTTTTGTTTTTTAACCCATCATGTTTTGAATAACATAATAATAGTTATAATAATAATTGTTGTTCTTTGATCAATTATAGACTCAAGTGGGAATCAATCAAATAATCTAATAGATGCAATTGTATCTACTAAAACAATTATTTGCATCCCTAATGGACTGACTCTGTTGTATACTTGTGTCATTCCAAATTTTGGATAACCTTGACACCTACTCCTTAATTAACCATTGGAAGTTTGAAATGAGCCCTAAATTTGCAAAATGAACATTTCAAAACATTAAAACTGTTCATAGTCAATTAAGTAGATCAAGTTCTTTGTATGTTTTTTTTAGGTACTCATAGATATATTGTCCTGTCAAATGAGCAAGTAAGAGAATCTACTATGTGCACCCCACCACCCATCATTTTTGTCTTTGTGCACCCCAACTATCCATCATCTTGTCTATTGTGGAGTTTACTATGTGCTATACTTATTTTATTTTATTTTGCTAATAAATGTGTGGATTTTTTTTTTCCCAAGTAACAAAATTTCATTAATTTACAACATTATTACAAGGGGACTTTGAGTGGAGATGGTGATTCCATTCTCGACCTAAGCCAGAGAGTCTAGTTGTTTTAGCCATATCATCTGCAATGACATTGGCATGTCTACTTACATGTTTAAACTTCACAAAAACAAAAGATTTACACATGGAGTTGGCTTCTTTGATCCATCTTTCTGCAGTCCAATGTGTGGAAGAGCTCCTGCTCATCAAGCTAAGTAATATATTTCTTGAGTCACCTTTCAAAAAAAGCTTTGTAAAGCCATTCGCCTTAGCAAAAGATATAGTTTGTAAAGCTGCTAAGGCCTCGCCTTCATCTACTGATCTGCAGTAGATTGCCTTTGTCTTCCCTGCAACACAATCTGAATTAGCATTATGATATATAGAAGAGATACCTGCTGTTTCAGTATTTGATATGAATGAGACATCAAAGTGAGCTATAATTGTATCTTCAGTAATGAAGTCCTCTAGAGGTGATTCATGTGTGTATTGCGGAAGGTGATTGAGAACAGGTTGGTGTGTTGACAACTTATGAAGAGATAACTTTAATTGGTTGATTTTGTCCAGAGTTAATGCAATATTAGGGACTGTTTTTTGAAACAATGTTTCACATCTAACTTTCCAGACCATCCAAAGTAGTATTGACCATTGTGCAGCGATGGAAAAAGTTCTAGTATCTGAGATATTGTCCAATTGGATCCATTGAGTCAGCCATTCTTTGAATGTGTTGGTGGTTGCAGCTGTGGCAAGATATGTTTCTGGTTGCGCAAAGGAGATAGCTCTGGTAAAATCACATTCCCAGCATAGATGTTGCCATGATTCTTGACCATTATGACACAAAGGACAATTTGTATCAGGAATTGAAATAAATTGGGATAGAGTGGTAGTGAATGGGAGAATACCATGTGAGAGTTTCCATAGAAACAACTTGATTCTAGGGGTAACTTTAATTTGCCAGAGTGATGTCCAAAATTCGACATTCTCCATTGTTTCTCTATTGCTCTGATTGTGTTTATAGTAAGAAGAAACAGTAAATATACCCTTAGAATTGAGGTTCCATCTGATGTTATCCTCTTCTTCAAGAGATATAGAAATTCTCTCAATTTTATCAATAGTCTCTCGGTCAAATAGCTGCTGCAAGAGGGTATGATTCCATTCAGCATTCGTTTGCAACAATTCGTGAAGAAGTGTAACATTTGTGTTGTTAGGATTTGATGGAGTGAGACCAAAATCGTGAACCCAATTATCCTTCCAGATATATATGCTTCTGCCATTCCCTATTTCCCATGTGGTATGCACAACAAAGTCATTCCAACATTTCATAAGTGATTTCCAAAACCAAGATGCAGAGCTAACCTTAGTATCAGTTATATGTTTGTGAGGATAATACTTAGCTTTGAGGAAGGTACTGCATAATGATTTTGGCCGAGCGTGAAGATGCCAGAGTTGTTTTGTGAGTAAGGCCTGATTCATGAGACCAACATCTTTAATACCCAGCCCTCCTTGTTTTCTTGGTCTTGTGAGTCGACTCCAACAACTCAAGTAGAGGCCATGCTGATTGTCTTTTTTTCCCCACCAGAAATCCCTCTGTAGGGATGTAATGTTCTGTTTTATCTTGGTTGGAAGATTAAAACATTGCATCTGGTAATATGGGGCAGCAGCTAGAGAAGAGTTAATCAACTCTGATCTACCTGCCTGAGATAGCAACTTAGATTTCCAATTTGTTAGCTTACCTTTCATTTTGTCTAAGATTGAATTGAAGCAATTTATCTTAGACCTGCCAACAAAAAGCTTAGTGCCTAAGTATTTCTCTTTGTGATTCATTTTGCAAACCTTAAGCATCCTAGAGATCAGTTTTCCTATTTTTGTAGGAGTGTTCTTGCTGAAGAAAACTGCTGATTTGTTGAAGTTAATCAGTTGACCTGAGAAAGCACCAAACTCTTTCAATATATCCTTCAGGTGATGTACTTCCTCGATGCCCAATTTGATAAATACAAGGCAATCATCGGCGAACAGTAAGTGTGTTATAATTGGTGCAGTGACGTTTTGTTTGAAGCCCTGAATTTTTCCTTCGGATTGTGCTTTATGTATTCTTCTACTAAAATACTCCATACAGAGAATGAAAAGATAGGGGGAAAGGGGATCGCCCTGTCGTAAACCTCTTGTGGGATGAAAGATGGTACATTGAGATCCATTGAGTAGCACAGACATAGTAGTTGTTGGTATGCATTTATGAATAAGTTGGCATATTTTGTCAGAGAATCCTAAACAATGCAGAATGTCAATCAGAAAGTTCCATTCAACTCTATCAGATGCCTTAGACATGTCAAGTTTGAGTCCCATGTATTTTTGTTTCCCTTTCATTTTATTCATTGTATGAACGATCTCATGTGCTATTATAATGTTGTCTGTGATTTTTCGTCCTGGGACAAAGGCTGCTTGATGTGGTGATATTATCTCGTCTAGATATGGCTTGATTCGGTTTGCTAAGAGTTTGGAAATCACTTTGTATGTTGTATTGCAAAGGCTTATTGGTCGAAAATCAGCTGCTGTTTGTGGGGTAGATGTTTTGGGAATGAGCGTTATGTGGGTTCTGTTGTGTTCTGGTCCCATAATACTTGTAGAAAAGAAGTCCTTCACCATGGCTATGAGATCATGTTCAACTATTTCCCAATTATCTTGATAGAATACTGCAGCATATCCATCTGGACCCGGTGCTTTTTCACTTTTAAGATGGTGTATAACTTGAGTTATTTCTTCAGTTGTGGGGATAGCACCAATTAAGTCGTTTGTTGTCTCATTGATGACTGTGGGAAATAGTGAAGGGAGCAACTCATCACTCTTCGGGTCAGAAGTGGTGTAAATAGTAGAGAAATGTGAGGTCAAAATGTGTCCCACTTCGTCCTTTGAGGTTTTCCAAATGCCCTCAGCATTCTTTAATGATTTGATGGTGTTGTTTCTGTTTCTGGAAGCTGCCATTGCATGGAAATACTTTGTATTTTGATCGCCGAGAGAGATGGACAGTTCTCTTGACTTGATCTTCCAATAGTGTTCCATCTTATCATATCCTTCTTGCAATTGTCTCAGCAAGCATTGCCTTTCGTTTGGTAAGTTATCAACCCTTAATTTATCAGTGAGCATGTTGATTTCTTTTTGCAAATTGCCGTGATAGGATTTGTGCCAATACTGAAGCTTTTGCTTTAGAGAGTGGAGTTTATGATGAACCACATCCATTGGGGTGCCTTCCATGTGTAACTCCCAATGATCCTGGATGATCTTTTTACAACCTTCCTCTGAAATCCAACCTTTACAATATTTGAAAGATTTTTGATGATTAGGTTCAGTTAAGGTAGTAGTGAGATAGATAGGAGCATGGTCCGAGCCTATTCTGGCCAAATGATGTATAGTGCTATTTGGGAATAGACCTATCCAGTTTGGGTTTGCCAATCCCCTATCTAATCTTTCTTTTATGTTTCTGCTCCCCTCCTGTTGGTTATCCCATGTGAAGGGATCTCCTTTAAACCCTAAATCCATAAGTTCCAATTTATTTGTGACATCGTGAATGTCCTGGATCTGTTTAGTATGTACAGGTAGGCCTCCGAGCTTTTCATCTTGTGAAAACACAGTATTCAAATCCCTAATGAGCAGCCAAGGAGATGAAGTTGCTTTAGTTTTGTCGATCACTTCTTGGAGGTTCAGCCAAGGTATATGTCTCTCGGATTTAATAGGGTGTCCATAGAACATAGTGATTTGTACCATATACTCCAGAGCTGGTATGTGAACTATGGTGTGCAGAAAATTCTCTTGGGCATTTTGTACCTGCAAATGTAATGATGATTTCCATGCTAACAATAATCCTCCTGATTGTCCATTTGGGTTTACCTGGTGTCTCTGGTTATAGCCGAGATGTTGAAGTATCCTACTCAATAAATCTTTCCTATTTTTAGTTTNNNAATTTTCTATTATGTTCATGATTTTTAGTTGTAAAGTATTTTAAATTAGTTGCAAACCATTGCAAATTCCTTGTTTCGTTCCTGATTTT
>BEHA01050392.1:115988-143994 GCA_002897215.1 Eschscholzia californica subsp. californica | reverse complement strand
ATCTCTTCTATATATCATAATGCTAATTCAGATTGTGTTGCAGGGAAGACAAAGGCAATCTACTGCAGATCAGTAGATGAAGGCGAGGCCTTAGCAGCTTTACAAACTATATCTTTTGCTAAGGCGAATGACTTTACAAAGCTTTTTTTGAAAGGTGACTCCAGAAATATATTACTTAGCTTGATGAGCAGGAGCTCTTCCACACATTGGACTGCAGAAAGATGGATCAAAGAAGCCAACTCCATGTGTAAATCTTTTGTTTTTGTGAAGTTTAAACATGTAAGTAGACATGCCAATATCATTGCAGATGATATGGCTAAAACAACTAGACTCTCTGGCTTAGGTCGAGAATGGAATCACCATCTCCACTCAAAGTCCCCTTGTAATAATGTTGTAAATTAATGAAATTTTGTTACTTGGAAAAATAAAAAAAAAAATTGCTTATTTGAGTTGCCTATTCTAAAGTTCGTAAAATAGATAAAATTGAATACCAATTAACGTCAATGGCACATAATTGTTAGTGAAAAGGGAGAGAGATTAAGGAGAATAAAGCCATACACTACCTTCATAAACAAACATTAAGAAAGAAACCTAAATTCAAGTCCAAAACCCATAATTCCTTCAACAAAAAAAAAAAAAAGAAGTCCAAAACCCATAATTGAGAGTACTTAAATTGTACTCTACTACTGTAATTTTTAGTTTAGATATTTAAAAACCCTAATAAAAGACCTAAATCTGAACGGCTAAACCTGAACCTAGAAGTGCTTCCCGGAATTCCACACATGCTCTTCGATATTGCCGATAGATTAGAGATAAGAGAGAGTTACGAAATCATCAATCGGACACGGACACGCTGACACGGGAAGATGAAGTACTCTTTTTAGATACGTTTCCTTGAGATCCTGAAGAGACGCGTGTCCCTTTCTTCCCTGTCGCCGTTCGATCATTCCGTCCTCCTCCTCCTCCTGAAGCCATCTCCTCAAACATTTTCTGGAGATCCTCAAAACTCTCCCCCTAAGACAAAAAAAACATATCCTATTTATTAAAAGACAACTGTACCCCTAAAAAAAAAATTATTTCCAGAAAAGAAAGTATAAAGATTAGGGAAATTTTATAGGGCCCTCATTTTTGTTAAAAGACCTCCCCTCAGTGATAATTTAGCAAGTAAAATGGTTCATGGGGAGGCCTTTTTAACAAAATTGGGGAGGCCTTTTTAACAAAATTGGGGAGGCCTTATAAAACTTCCCTAATGATTAAAGAATCTAGACAGACAGTATTGAAAGGAGAAGTTGTACGGTACCCCTGGCCTGACATTGTCCATCATAGATAACATCTCTTGCATGAAATCAGCAAACCCCTGCGTCCAATTTTTTCATCATAATTCAGTCCTACTTTTAGAGAGAGAAATTGAGTTTTAGAGAGAGAGAGTGAGTTTTAGAGAGAGAGAGTACGACACCTCTTCTTCTTCTTCAAACGGATCGTATAATCCAGCATCATACATTGATCTTTTTCCTTGATCAGAAAGAACTATTAACAACAAATCAAATACACAAATACTAAATTAAATCCAATTCATAAAATTAAGAGGATCAAATCCGTTTTGATCGGTTCGATTCTGCCAGAAAATGAAAATTTTACCTGAATAAGCCTCTTGTATTTGTTGAAACCGTTTCTTTGCTTCTCCTATAACTGACGGATTTGTTCTACACTTATCCGGATGCCATTTCTTCATCAAACAAAAAAGAAAATCAAAAATCACAAATGTTTAGTAGTAAACTCACGAAGAACAGAGAGAGGATTTGATTCTAACCATCGCAAGTTTCCGGTAAGCGGATTTGATTTCAGAGAAGGAAGCTCCTTTACGAACACCAAGGGTTGAGTAATAAGAAGTAGTATTAGTATTTGATCCTCCTTCCCGATCCATACCAGTCGGTGAAGGAAAATCTTAGATAGATAAAGAGATTCAGAGCATAGAAATAAGAAAGAAAGAGAAGAAGGTTAGAGAGAGAAAGAGGAGAGAGAAGGTTAAACAAACGGCAGAACTGAAAATTTTGGGGTATATAAAAGACCATGAGTTTGTAGTAGCACTAAAAAAATATCTCTGTGGTAATAGTTGAAAAGAAATCAAAGGAAGTTCAGAAACTTCGAGAGACACAACTTCCGCTAGATATTTTTTTCTGCTAATTTGGAAAATGCCACTCTTCAAACGGTTTATTTACTGCAATTGCCATTGTCTAGGAATCTTGCCTGACCCACATGGCCACATTGATGTGAGTCTATCACCAACAAGATTTACCAAAATAAGAACGACCAAGAAAAATTTGTCACTAACATTTATACGGATACTGACAAAATAATTTTATCAGGTAATGGAGACACTCTAAGCATTCCATTGGTTATGTATCAACGTTCTAACAAAAATACTTGTATGCATCAAAAATCCTAGGTTCAACGGGGTAACTGCATTAAAAAGGGACAAATTTTAGCGGATGGTCTTGCTACAGTTGGTGGCGAACTCGCTTTGGGAAAAAACGTATCGCCAATTTCCATTTCTAGTAATTTTGGTGCTGGCTGTTTTAGCTATTCTAGAAGACAATGTGTGAAGAGGGATGAGCCTCTTGAAATAGAATATAGAGGAGAGAGACAGTTAGACCGAGAGATAGAGAAAGAGGTTGAGTGAGATCGAGAGATAGTGAGTGAGATCGAGAGATAGTGAGTGAGATCTTGTGAGAGAGAACAAGTGCAAAGAGAATGTAAGGACATTTGATAATTAATTATTTGTATTGATGATTAACTCTAATGTATATCAGTGGTATTTATAGACATACAAAGGATTTAGGGTTTCCTAATCAAGAGATATAGTTTCTAAGCTAAATATACAACAAATATATCTTCCAAATTTCTGCATGAACCGGGTCCACTCGGTTGGTCGAGTGGAATAGGGTCGGTATCTCTTAATACTCCTCCTCAAGTTGGAGCATTAATAGAAGTGATGTCCAATTTGTCAATAATGTTCTCGAACGGGTCAGCACCCAGAGGCTTTGTTAATATGTCTGTGAGTTAGTTATCGAAAGTATTGTAAGCAACCTAAGTCCTTAAGAGAAAAGGTACGATCAAGGAAAGATTTTAGTTGGGAATGGCAACATCATTATTTCCTGTAATAACTGTGTCGTCGACATAAACGAGAACGAATATCTGAGTGGTGGCCGAACAATACGTAAAAAAAGAATATCACTTTTGGATTGAGAGGGACCTTTAGATAAAAGGACGGAGGAAAATTTAGAAAACTACTGTTGGGATGCCTGTTTAAGGCCTTATAGTGATTTTTTGAGGCGACATACATTGGACTCCCCCTGATAGGAGAATATGGGAGGAAGTTTCATATAGACTTCCTCATTTAAATCATCCTGAAGAAAGGCGTTTCCGGTAGGCAACCTTAACTTCAAAAAAAAATCTCTCTTATTCTTCCTTCTCTCTCCTTCCCTTTACCCCCTCTCCCACCTCTGTTTCGAGGTATGCTTTCAAACCAGAAACCAGATCTGGTTTGAAACTCCACAGAGCCTAAAGATAGTGGATTTGCATCATCAGCAAAGCGTCTTGCTATGGGTGATCATGGGTTCCGGTCTCCTGTATGTCAGACTCCAAGTAATATCCGTAAACCGATTGATTATGTTGGGATCTCTGTCACACTAGGTTCAGGTCAGAGAGATCTATGTGGGATATCAACTCCAAGTGGTATTCTTTCTGATAATCTCGACAACACCCACTGTCATAGCACCCATGGTGGTTCGATGACTCCTAATGCTTCCTTCCAATACGGTAATCAACCTGAACCACAAAATGGAAATCAGAAACCAGACTTGAAGGTCTGGTTTCGAGAGGAAACATGTGAGAGAGAGGGTAAAGAGAAGAAGGAAGAAGAAGATGAGAGAAATTTGTTTCTTCAAGATCGCCGGCCGGAATTATCGGTTGGCACCTTGATGTATTTCCGTCCGACAACTCGTTAATAGGCATTGCCTCTTCAATCCACATTGCCTTTAACTAAATTAGAGATTACCTTTAGCGAGATTGCCAATAACAACTTTGAGCATTGCCTATAAAATCTCCCTATTTTGATAGGTTAATTAATCAATGTCAACCTCTTTCATTAATACTTTCATCAAAAAAAAAAACCTCTTTCATTAATAAGTGAAAAGTGTTATATGTTTTTATAAATAACACATAGGATTGTGCCTCTCATCAAAAAAAAAAAAAAAAAACACATAGGATTGTGGACAAACAATGCCTATACGTATTTGGTCTGGAGGATATCGCTCTTACTATTGCGTCTGTTGTAGCAAATATATTGCCTCGGTTGACTTTTATGTTTATAAAGAGTTTTAACTTATTAGAAAACAAATTTATTAAAAAGTTTATCTTAAAAATACTCCCTACGTAATACAAAATTTATATCATTATAACAATTAAATACAAAATTCATTTATTAAAAATATTTGCGATGCTCAAGGGCCATTTAAAGGTGCAGTGTTAATGATAAAGGCGTTGATGTTCATTCATCCAAACACTTTAGTTAGTTAAGAAGTTTGTTAAAGTCTAATAAAGTCTCAACTTCATGTGTGTATATGAAAGTTCTCTTGTAATTGTTGATGATTGATCAATGAAATTCTACTACTAATATTTCTCATTTCAAAGCAATCTATCAATACTAAAACTAGTATTTAAAGAATAAAAATCATTATTTGAAAATATTTGGTAGAAATTATTTGTAAAAAATTGTCATGGAAGGATTAATGTTATAATAAGTGCTTCAAAACGAAAATAAAAACTATGTGAAAGAGCAGAAATATTATGATGATGGAAACTGAATGACTATGATAAATTTATTTATAACAAAAACAAATAAATTTAAATAACACATATCACATATATAATGATAAACACCTGTCATATCATTATATATGTGATATGTGTTATATTAAATTTATTTATTTTTTTGTTATTATTATTTATTAAGTTAATTATAATTTCTTTCTATCTTTAGCTTAATACTTTCGTCAATCCGGTCAAAATCAACTGAATGAGTATGATAAATTTTGGTAGACCCAAATTTTTAAATACACATTTTATATTATTTAACTCAAAATATCAATTATAAATTTATGTTATTAAAAATATTCCAACTTCATCCTATTAACGACAAAATTAGATAATGGAGCTGCATCGGGGACCCTATAATAACATCGAGACCAATCTGGTCGGTTATTGAACCGAAGCAGCTAGATGGTCCGATCGATTGCGGTTGCGTGGGAAAGCACCAGTTTGAGGGGGATAGGCAGGAAGTTGATAGCAAGTCGATATGTGATGTCCGTGGATTTTACAATGATCACAATATGGGCGTGGACTCTTTGGACGTGGCTTATCCAGTCGATCAAAGGGAGGTCGTCCATTGTCGTGTGAGCCGACAACAAGAGTAGAATCCTCATTGTTGATAATGGTGGAGTTGATTAAGATTTGTCGCACTTCTTCTTGCTTAACAAGAGAACTACTACGAAGAATGGAGGGAAAATGGTCCATTAGTAAGGGTTTGGCTTCGAATAGCCAAAAACCGGTCGTCAAGACCTTGAAGAAATTTCATTGCTCTATCTTGATTAGTACGATCAAGAAGATACCTTCCATGTCTGCAGATACATGGTTCTGTAATCATCAGAGAATTTAATTCGTCTTGAAGAGCCTTGAGATTAGTAAAATAATTGGAGACGTCAGAACCATCCTGCTTAAGTAAAGAAATAACTCGTTTGAGTTGAAAATCCTTCAGAGCATTAGTCTGATTAAAGCGGTCGTGGAGATTTTTCTAGACATCACATGCATTATCATCATAAAGAATTGATGAACGAAGAGAAGCATCGACTGAGTTGATAAGCCAACTAAATACTCAATCATTACAACGACTCCACAGATGCAACTCAGTACGATTAGTAGGTTTGGAGATTGTTCCATCGACAAAACCTAATTTACCTTAGTTCGAAGAACCTTCATCATTTCTCGAGAGGCCTAAATCGAAATAAAAACGAGGGCCCTTTATACACCTAAATCTTCTTGAAACTTTATTAGTTTTTCTAAGTTTTATTATTCTATTTTCAGTTTTAGATGCCAGGAGTGTCATTTCCATAAATTAAGTTAAGTAAAATACTTTCAACAAAAAAAAAAGTTTAGTAAAATACAAATATTAAAGTACAATAGGAAAATAATTTTAAAATACATAATTATACCGTAGTAGTAGTATTATCAAAATGGATTTTTGAGTGAAAGGTCCAATTTTTGGGGGTAAAACCAAAATAAATCCAATCTTGCCAAAAAATGAGTTTCCAGTCCAAATGTCAGGACAACTCATTATTTCCTGATTTTTTTTATCCCCCTCTTGCCCTTGGACGGGACATGCTGACGTTTCCTGACAAAAAAAACTGGATGGTAAATAAAATAATTTCCCGTACACAAAAAAATTCAAATTTTCAAATTTTTTGAAAAATTCAAACGAAATTTCAAATTTCCGCCCAGCAAACCATCTCTTCGTGGTAAATAAAATAATTTCTCGTACACAAGAATATTCAAATTTTGAAATTTTCAAACGAAATTTCAAATTGCCGCCCAGCAAACCATTTCTTCCCGGTAAATAAAATAATTTCTCATACACAAGAAAATTCAAATTTTCAAATTTTCAAACGACATTTCAAATTCCCGGTACAAAAGTGTCTAGTACAAAAGAAAATTTCCAGTAAATAAAATAATTTCCCGTGCGTCAAACAATTTTTCAAAAAAATTTCGTTTCCCGGGAATTTTTTCGGTGGCAATTCTGTAAATTTCTGAACAGTACAGATTCTGATGGACGGGTTGTCAGATTCTTTTTCAGAAAAAAAAATCGTTTCCCGAGAAAATTTCGATGGTAATTTTGTAATTTTCGATGGCATGAACCGTAAATACTTTGTTTTCCAAGGGCCATTGTCATTTTTTTCCCAACCTGACTCTTTGGACGTGCCTTTAATTTTTTGGCAAACTAGGATGGGAAACCTATTTCTTCCCTCATTTTGGATGGTTAACCCAATCCCCCTATCAAAATTTAGGTGGTCCATCAGTGTTTATGTGGATGGCAACATAGACTACACCAATATAGAAAAAATTGTGTCATTTAGGAAAAATTGTGAAAAACTAATAGTACGTTTGAACTTAGGTACAAGAAAAAAAATTGAAAGATATAAAATTAAGATTAAAGTTCAATAGGAAAAAAATACAATAATTAAAAAAGAAAATGAGAGAGAATGTCCATAGAAAGAAGTAACGTGGGAGAAGAGAGTGGAGGAATTCTTGAAAGATTGGATGGAAAACTAAACTTCCCGTCATTAGTCATTACTTCCATCCACGATTTCAGTGGGCTTCACTTTATAGAAATCGGTTATTCTGGGGAGAATCCGAATGATGAACATCGAATGGATCACCAAGATTAGGAAGAGAATTAGTAACAGTTTCGGGAAAAAACTCATTAGAAGACATAACTTAAAAAAAATATTTAACTCTCATACCATGTGAAGAAAGATTAACCTCTTGATAACAGAATATAGAGAGAGAGTCAATTAGACCGAGAGATGCAGAGAGAGGTCGATTGAGAGCAAGAGATAGAGAAGGAGATCGAGTGAGACCAAGAGATAGAGAACAAGTACAAATAGAATGTAAAGACAGTTGATATTTAATTCTCTCTGTATTAATGATTAACTCTATTATACATAAGTGGTATATATAGGAATACAAAAGATTTAAGGTTTTAGTGTCTAAACTAAATATACAACAAATGTATCTTCCTAATATATGCATGAACCGTGTCACTCGGTTGGCCGAGTGGAATCCGGTTGGTATCTCCTCATGCAATGATGTCCCCTTTCATATTTGTATATGTAAGTTATAGGTATGTAATGTAATTCTTGACTTCAATTGCAAAGATCATGTTCTCCAATTAACTATCTGATATTTATGTTTTTCTTTTCTTGTGACCTGTAACTTACTGTCCGTGCTTTGTATTATGATAAAATATGTAATGTAATAGAGACTAAAAGTTGATTATTTTTAATCTCATGAAAGAAACATGGAGTTGTTATCTCCTAACTGACATCGAATAGATTTGATCCGTACATTGGAAAACACAATAGGAATATACGAAGACAAGAATGCCTATAAACCATCTTTTGTGAGAAAGTTGAGGCGCGCGTTTTGACACCTCAAGTTCAGCATGAATAATATCAAACTTTGACCAATAAGAAAGTTGAACATAAATCCTAACTTGTTTTGTGTAAGAGAAAACGTAGTTTCTAGACACAAGCAAGAAGCCCACGACCAGGTTTCGATTGCTCATTTAGGTTGGATTCTCTACGAGGCAAACTGTTCCCAACCTCTTCCACAGTACTATCGCTGCCAAAGGCTTGTTGGTGCAACTCTTCTGGCAGGTTGAAATGGTAGAAAAAACACCAGCTATTTTTTATGTTAGGACTTATTCTAGTTCTATAAGCATCCTGATATATGAACAAAATGCATTGTTTTATTAAAAATAAAATAAATAATTGGTATTCACAAAATGGATGGTTATGTTGGTTGCAAATTACTACCTTATTTTGGTTTAGATTGGTTTCGATTTACAGACGTAACGTATCAAACAAACATATCTTACTTCCTTCTAAGAGGGAGAGTTTTTATTGGCTTGGTGTAATGTTTCATTCAGTCTGCGGTTCTTGTTTTAAAGGACTTAATTGGATTTGTTTCTTAGAGTTTAAATGACTAATAGGCAACCAAAATAAAGAAACAATTAATGGTAGGGCGCCTCTATATGCACCCCACATTACAGCTACAGGCGCACTGTTAGAACTAAAAAAGCGAAAAATTCATGTCTAAATGGGGCGCTTATAACAATAATGTGAGGTGCGTTTAGAGTGTCTAGGTTATGGTAAAGTGAAGAAATGAGTTAAAAGATAAAAACAAAGAATAAAAGAGTAGGATTATATAGGGTTGGGTCACCTCATTAAGAAACCTAAAAACCAACTTTGTCATTGGACTCCAAGAAAGAAAACACCTAAACTTGGTTGCCGGCCCTAATCTAATGCCCTGTAGGCAGCTACATTATCAACTCTTTCTTGGTTAGAGACTTCAAGTGACTGGTTAGGCCTGGTAACTTCGGTGGTGTCTATAAAACTTCCTTTAGATCCCCAGCAAAAGTCACTGAGCCACCCACCACACATCCATGCACGACCTACTGGACTCCCCTGGCTGAGTTCACACAAATCATTAGCTTTTCATCTCCACAACCAACACTGTTAATATCAGGGGTGCTTTTCATCTCCACATCCATGTACAACCTACTGGACTCCCCTGCCTGAGTTCACACAAATCATTAGATTTTCATCTCCACATCCATGTACGACCTACAGGACTCCCGTTCGGTCAGATGGATACGCTCGGGTACACGGCAATATCCTTCTATCGGTTGTACTGATCTCGGACCCCATGGAATTCCCTAAGTACCACTGTGTGTGACCGAGAATAGCCCGAAAACCATCCGAACCGTTAGATTCGCCTCCCTCTCGCGCGCCACGTGTCGCTGGAAGATCTATATTGACTTGATTTTGACTTAAACTTTGACCTGCCTTATTTTGCTCATGACCTCCGTTTTCACTCACGGGCTCGTATTGGACTCTACTTTCACCCGATCATCAATATTTGTCAAATTACCAGAATCCCCAAATGACCAAACTGCCCTTTTACGTGTCTTTCTCCCGTTTTTAACCATTTTTCGTGCTCAATTCCTTAGGAACCCCCTGTGTAAGAGAAACAACCAATTCATCAGAGTAACTGTCCGAAATAGACTAACTAGCCCAAATTAAGAGATTCAGATGGGACATTTTCATGTCTCATCACCTTTCTTTAAACGAGTCTATGGAGGATCACGTTGATCAAGCTAGGGTCGAGGATCAACCTATGACTCTCAAAAACTACATGCATCCGGCTAGAGTTAGTCAACCATCATGCATTACGCTACCCCCGACTAACACTTATTTCGAGTTAAAGTCGGGAATCATCAATATGCTTCCGGTGTTTCGTGGTTTAGAGAACGAGAACGCGTATTATCATGTTAGGGAATTTGATGACGTATGTAAGACCATGAACGCTCCTAACTCGATTGATGCCGTTAGACTTAGGTTGTTCCCTTTTTCTCTAAAGGATAAAGCAAAGTCGTGGTTGTATGCCTTACAACCTGAGTCTATTTCTACTTGGGCAGAAATTAGTGGTGTCTTTCTAGAAAAATTCTTCCCAAGCATAAAACTAAAGCTTTAAGGCAGAGTTTGCTTAATTTCGAGCAACTCCAAGGAGAATGAATCTCTCTACACCTATCTTGAGAGATTCAAGGATATTCAACTAGAGTGTCCACATAAAACTAAAGCTTTAAGGCAGAGTTTGCTTAATTTCGAGCAACTCCAAGGAGAATGAATCTCTCTACACCTATCTTAAGAGATTCAAGGATATTCAACTAGAGTGTCCACATCATGGGTTCGAAAAAATGAAACTAGTCTAACTGTTGTATGAAGGACTAGATTATCCTACCACCTCCATGATCGAGTCATTCTGTAATGACGGGTTCTCCAACAAATCTGTCGATGAGGCCATGGATTTTCTTGAGGAACTAGCCGCACAATCCCAGCACTGGGAAACTTCTAAAGAACCTCTCACTAGGGCAAAGTCTAATCCAACTAAGGGTGGGATTTATAGGATCAATGATTCTGAGTCCAAACTTGACGCCATTACCAGAAGGTTGGAGCCTTAGTGATGAATCAACCTAAAACCTTCACGGAGGATCCTCCTCATGTCATGAATGTTGGAAATGAACCCATCTCTTACCCGTGTTCTGTCTGTGGAGATCCTACTCATACGGGGAACAAATGTGCCTTATTCTTTGAGTCCGCTAACAGAGAACAAGCTCACGCTCTTTATCAAAACTCTAGGCAAGACAATCGTCAGAAGTATGATTCTTTCTCTAACACGTATAATCCAGGCTGGAGAAATCATCCAAATATCTCTTGGTCTAAAGGTCAATACCAGAGTCAGCTAGTAGTTCTATGAACCCTCATGGGTTTAATGCACCTAGCAATCCTTATGCTCAATCCAGTGTTCAACATCCACCCGGAAAGAAGATAACATTAGAGGACACCATGGAAATGCTAGCTAAGAACCAGGTCAAGTTAACTAAGAACCATGAGGAATTTCAGAAATCTACCCGTCAATCTTTGAATTGGTTGTTTCTCTTACACAGGAGGTTCCTAAGGAATTGAGCACGAAAAATGGTTAAAAACGGGAGAAAGACACGTAAAAGGGCAGTTTGGTCATTTGGGGATTCTGGTAATTTGGCAAATATTGATGATTGGGTGAAAGTAGAGTCCAATACGAGCCCGTGGGTGAAAACGGAGGTCAAATCAGAGTCCGGATGAGCAAACTATAGCAGGTCAAAGTTTAAGTCAAAATAAGTGTTTCAAAACGGAAAAAAATAACTATATGAAAGAGCATATATATTATGATGATGGAAACTTTTTTTTATGTGTCTTTGTCCTTAACTCTTATTATTATTATTATTTAGGAATTGTAACTTATGTGATGTAGAAACGCAGCGGAATTAAAGAAGACGAATAAACTTAACAAGAACGATAAAATGAAGATGAAATAACTCGAAAATACTAAACTTTATTAAACTTCAAAGGGGTTTTCTCTTCAATCTGAGGATAATGGACAAACTAGATATCCTTTTATAGGATTTTGGACTTTCCTAGATAGACTTGAATTAGACTTTCCTAAATAATTAAAAGATTGCAACTTCCTAAATAGGTAGACTCGAATATGGACCTTTCCAATTATTGGAAATACTAAAATAACATAATTTCCTAAACTTAGATTCTCTAACAATCATACTAAAATTGGGACTTCCTAAAAACTACTCCTCATAGCCAGACGGCCTATGGCCCGGTTTGGTCATGGAAAAAGCCTCCACGCCGGGTGCCCCTGCATCAGCTCCCCTTTCCCCAGAAGGTTCGTCCCGGATCGATTCCATGAAGAAAAAAATGTGAGGCACCCACATACGATGAATTCTATCATGGCGATCCGTAATTCCCACTTTGCATGGAAGGGGAACGATAACCAAAAGACACCATTATGGATTATAGCACTAGCTTCAATCTCATATTGCAAGGAATTTCGAAAGATCGATCGTGAGAAAGAATCTTCCAACAAATTTCGACATCTCCCGTCATCTTGTAGTTTGATGAAGAAGATTGCAAATACCATACTTTCCTCTATGAAAATTCTAACCTTAAAATACGTCTTCCAATCCATCACGATTCTTGCCTCACTTCTTTCAATAATATCTGGAATACTTGTAACGACGATTTGACCATCATACGAAGAGGGAAAGTGCAGATAAAGAAAAACAAACGAATCACCAGGTTCCCAAATAAAAGTATGAAAATTTGCAGGACTTGCAACAATCTGAGTATTGTTATGAGTATCCTCTTGTAATATTGTGAAGTACGCAACAAGGCTTTCTATAATATCAAAGAGGGCGTCATCAGTGGAATCCGTACGAGAAGATCCAATAAAAATTGCAAACCATCGTAAAATTTCTCGAAGATGAACGATCATATTTCCTTTTATATGTTGCATGGCCTCACCATTAACAAAAGTACAATCAATTCCATGAGGAAACCCAGTAGAAACACTTTCATCGATGATCACTAACGGTAGTCCTTCGGATTTGAAGTTATTTTCGTCTTTTAACAGATGAGACGGGTTTGTTAGCTTGGATCTTGGGGTGCCAACAGAAACAAAAGGAAGTGCATCGAAATCCTCACGCCTAGAGTCTAAATTTTCTATTGAAGTGCCTCTAGAAACAACAAAAATAGTGGAAGAGGTAAGGGATAGGATGTGTTCACAAAGTTGAGGGTATGAGTAATGGTTTATGGTCGTTGGACTATTGTATAGATGTGGAGAAAAAGAACGTACACTTATACGGTATGAAGTTGAGTAAGGAGGAGAACCCGTAGTGTGGGTAACGAGTAGGTTGACTGATTGGTTTTGAGAAGCTTTGGGGAAGGTCTGGTAGTTATTCCGGGTTTGGGTAGCCATAGGAAAGGTGAACGATGGGATTGGTGGTGTAACTAGGTGGCTGGAACTGGTTGGTGATGGTTCAATTGACTTGTTATGGTGGTGTAGGGGCATGAATAATTCTGCCTGGTTATGGGTAACGGGCGGATGGTGTGTTGGTCGGTTTGTCATGGTTTGATATTCAATCCTGGTATGGTGAAGGGGAATGAATGGTGGTTCAACACTTAGGTGATGTGGACGGACATTGTTTATGGATAAACTAGAATTGTTTGCTCCTGTTATTGTTGGGTGAACATGCACTTTATTAGGGTGGAGGAAAACGGTTCCTTGATTTTCCAGGGAAAGAAAAGTATTTGATGTAGTAGTGGTGGTTGTAGAATGTTGGGACGAAGATGGTGTATAACTAATAGGCGGTTGTTGTTTAGACGGGGAAGAGTTAGAACGAATACCTTTGAGTTTGAGATTGAAATCTCTGATTGTATCATTGATTTGATCAAATCGGTGATCAATGCGGTCAAATTTTTCGGTGTTCTCTCTCTTGTATTCGACAAACGCTTCTTCTAACATCGAAACCGAAGATAATCCTTCTCTAATGTTGTCCCATTCGGAAGCGAAAGTTGGAGTCTTCTCTTTAATGGGCGCAGTGGAAACAATAGTGTTTACTGATTTGAGAGCTCGTTCAATGGGTATTTTTATCGAATCATCCTTTTTCTTCTTATCATCAATGACTTTTTCTTCGGACAACGATGTGGATTGCTTCAAAAGTGTTGGTGTCGCGGAACGTTCAAGAGAAGATGGTTCTATCGGTGTTGGTGGTTGTAGTGAATAATAAGTGTATGGAGGTGGTGGTGAGGGTGATGTTGGTGTATAATAGGAATATGGGGGTGTTGGTGAATATGGTGGAGGACAAGAAAGAGATGGGGTTGATGTAGAGTAGTAATAAGATGGAGGTGATGGTGTAGAAAACACTGGTGGTGGTTGGTATTGATAAGGCGAAGGTTGTGGTGTATAATTAGAGTACGGAGGTGGTGGTGGTAGTGGTGGTGCGGTTGATGTCGGATAATAAAAAGATGGAGGTTGTGATGGGTTTTCTCTTAAGGTTTCTCCAGGATTCCAATGATAATCGTACGAGTTATTTGGAGAAAAACAAGATGTGCATAAGCATTGTTTCGTTATCCCTTGCTTAGTATAATCTAGTTGATTATGACTCTCTTGAGGAATAGAATCTGACCGATTCTGAATTAACTGATTTGGAAAAAAAATTCCAGAATCATTCGCCCAAAACTCTGGTGGCTCTGAATACCACATGATGTAGAAATGCAGCGGAATTAAAGAAGACGAATAAACTTAACAAGAACGATAAAATAAAGATGAAATAACTCGAAAATACTAAACTTTATTAAACTTCAAAGGGGTTTTCTCTTCAATCTGAGGATAATGGACAAACTAGATATCCTTTTATAGGATTTTGGACTTTCCTAGATAGACTTGAATTAGACTTTCCTAAATAATTAAAAGATTGCAACTTCCTAAATAGGTAGACTCAAATATGGACCTTTCCAATTATTGGAAATACTAAAATAACATAATTTCCTAAACTTAGATTCTCTAACAATCATACTAAAATTGAGACTTCCTAAAAACTACTCTTCATGGCCAGACGGCCTATGGCCCGGTTTGGTCATGGAAAAAACCTCCACGCCGGGTGCCCCTGCATCATTATGAATATTAAAATATTAAGAAAAGAATAACTCAATGAGACAAGTTAGGTAGGTGGAGCAATCAACTATGTGGTTTCTGAGAACAAGTTTGTCACAAGCTTTTGTTGTCTTTTCCCTTCTGAAAAAAACAAGATGTATGATGGTATTCGTAATCCATGCCTAACTTTTAGAGAGGCATATACTATCTTTGTTGACATTCTTAATGTAAGTAAAACAATAATTAAAATCAAAACGAGATGCAATTAGATTTGAATGATAACCTAAGCTTTCAATTTGTAAGGTTGTTGCACTAGTACCCTAATATAAGTTTTAAGCTTTATACATAAAGACATTAGGATCTTTAATCTTTATTCTCTAATTTTAGATTCATGAAGTTTAAACTTTTATGGCATTGTTTGACATTCATGATGAATTCCCTATCTTGAATCAGATTAAATTTAAGAATGACATTACAAATTTAAGAATCAAATTAAGTTTAGGAATGAAATTATAAATTCAAATTATACTAGCAGTCCAGAATGACCTTTATGATCTCAAGAATCTACAAGTGTATTTAGAAATAATTTTATGGAAGTTATGAACATGATCCACGAACACCCAAATGATGTATCCAAGACATTTGGACTTTGACTTACATTATCTATTATTCTCATATTATTGTGTATTAAGGCAAACAATACAACAACCTTCCTCAATATTACATTGCTTTCTTTCATAAAATGGGAGTTCATAAATAACCGCGCACAATATCCGGGATAGGAAAACGAAACCCGATATGAAATGGGAGTTTATAAAAAACTACCCAAGGGGCTAATTATTGGAGACGAGCTCGACAGGTTTGGGCAAACGAATTTCCACCAAGTCGTATAAGCGTCGAATGACAACTATGTCAACATCCTTTAACTATGAAGTAGGATTTT
This sequence comes from Eschscholzia californica subsp. californica, assembly GCA_002897215.1. Taxonomy (NCBI): domain Eukaryota; kingdom Viridiplantae; phylum Streptophyta; class Magnoliopsida; order Ranunculales; family Papaveraceae; genus Eschscholzia; species Eschscholzia californica. The sequence goes on along the minus strand of BEHA01050392.1, from coordinate 128,174 downwards.
CTCCTAAACCTGTCATAGGCTTAGAACTTAGAGACCCTGCTACCCCCATTATAAGTAACGAAGCATTCCTCTTTGAACTCGAGTATAACACTGAAAAATATCAAGTGTAGGGTGAGCTTAAAGAAGGTAGGAGGATATTTTTTATCCCTACAGCAAAGGAGAATCGACCGGTGAGAGAGGACCTGAGGTTGTCAACAATAAGATGATCGCAACATTCGGAATACAAAATAAATGAAGGAAACTCACCTGACAAATCCAAGAAAACGAAGAAGATCGTGGGGATCTCGCATGAAGGATGTCACCTGCCTTTCCCTTCCTTCCAACACCACCACACCTAAAGGCACTTGAGAAAGAAAGAGTATAAGGTATCCCTACTTATAGAAAAATGAGAGTAAAGTTGAACAACCCTACCCAACTACTCAAGGTAAAATTAAATGACTTGTCACTTGTGGAGGTTATGTTGCAGACAAAGATTGGTCTTCCGTAGACTATTGGTTTCTTGCACCACAAGGTAATAAAAAAAATCACCTACCAAGTCATTAACTAGCAACCAAGAAAAAGATGTGGTTAAAAGTAATTAATAGTTGGCAAAGAAAAAAGGAAAAAAAAGTGAGAATTAAATTTAGACCCCGGGACAATACGTGCTGACTCAGTCAGCGCATTTGACCTCAGGTCAACAGACAGGACCGACTCAGCAAAACTCAAAAACTAAGTCAACGGACCAAAACTGTGCGTTTGACCGCATGAAAACCCGCGCTGATTGCACGCTTGACCGCGAGTCAGCCAGTGCTGACCGTGAGTCAGCGCGTGACCGCGATTAGCACGTGATGACCGCGCGCTTGACTGCGAGTCAACGCGTGCTGACCGTGACCGCGCGCGCTTCACCGCGGGTTAGCGCGTGCTGGCCGCGCCTCAAGCGTTCGACCGCACAAGATCTAGGACTATCCGCTTGGCGTCCGATCAGTATGCACCAACATTACACTTGACCCACGACCAATAGGCCCTCAACTCAGTCGATCGTAACCGACTCTCGTGGCTCACCAACCTAGGTTGACCGCGTCCCAAGTCCGCCTTTGATGATATTTTCGATCTGTTTGATAATGACTTTTGTCACCTTTACTACCCTTTTGCTACTAAAATTGAGAGACACAAGGATATCCAAAGAACCTAAACTAAAGCTTCGGATAAGTCTGACATGGTCTATCGAGTCTCCAAGAATGTTTGCTTCACCTAATGGGATCCTTCTCCCTTCCACGACTCATCGGGGCACATGTCGGGTTGTGAATACATATAATGTACTTAAATATTATTTTATATTAATATATCCTATGTTGTATAAAAATAATACATTTATTATTATTATTGTTATCATCATCATATTCATTAATGTCAATATTTTCTTTCTTAATCAATATATGTTTTTTTTCTTGTTGCAAAATCAGTATATTCAATAGTCTCCTCCATGTTTTAAAAGAAATTCTCTATCAAAATTCAAACAAAAACAATGAAATAACTTTGAAAGTTAATAAAATTAAGATGTCTTTAATGCTTGAGGACATTGTGTCCACAACAAATATCCTAGACTTCTGAAGACATTTAAAATTTCTTAAAATAATAATGTCTGAAATCAGAAGACACTTGATAGCACGTCAACCAAAGTAACCAAAAATATTATAACTGATCATTATATACCGGGAGCAATCTGAACACTATAAGAACTAACCGTGATAACTATCTTATTTTCATATAGGCACCAAATTCTATTATAAAGGCACGAAATTTCAATCGAGGTATCATTTTCTATTGCGTAACCAAAACTGTTTTAAATATACATTAAAATTGTGTATCATAAGCTATCTTACAAACAAATGAAATAGTACGAGACAATTTTGAGAAAAAAAATTTATTATTAATGTTTCTCCTTAGTTCTAAATGTCATTTCATTGTTCTAAATACTCTGTTGAAATGGCATAAGAGAAAGATGAGGTTCTTCATTTTGTTGGTTGAAGGGATGCAACAACAAACGTTGCATGCGACGATAGTAACAAACTAAATTTTAATTTCACATGTTTCCTTTCAACTTACATGATTTCATCTCCATAAAAATGACTCAAAAGGAAAAGATAAACCTTTCCCATTCGTTGGCTAGAAATAACAAAAGAACATGTCATTTGTTTTATAAATATAACTCCTCTCATGTCAATCATCAACGGTATAGAGGGAGAAAAGAGCACCCTTAGTTTGTGTTTGAGAGCGAGAGAGTTAAAGAAATGGGAAAAAAAATATTTGGAGTTCTTGCATATGCTGAAGATTCTGAGTACATGAAGAACAATTATGGTAGATATCTTGGGTTATTTAGAGAAACGTTAGGAGAAGAAGGAGAAAGTTGGGAAGCTTATAGAGTATTTTGTGGTAAATTTCCAGATAAGAGAGAAATTTAGTTATTTGATGGATTTGTAATTACTGGTAGTTGTAGTGATGCTCATGAGACTGATCTACGGATTTGTAAACTTGTTAATCTTTTAAAGAAATTGAATTCTTTGAAGAAACAAATTCTTGTCCTTTGCTTTGGTCACCAGGTAACATTTACTAACTCTTTTTAGACTTGTCCTCATCTTTCTAGAGTTATATTAAATTATTACTTGTTTATATAATAACATTACCGTATAGATTTCGCATGAAGAATGTCACCTATCTTTCCCTTCCTTCCAATACGACCACACCTAAAGGCACTTGAGAAAGAAAGAGTAGAAGGCATCCCTACTTATAAAAAAAAGATAGAGTAAGGTTGAACGACCCTACCCAACTACCGAAGGTAAAATTGAATGACTTGTCACTTGTGGAGGTTATGTTGTAGACAAAGATTAGTCTTCCCAAGACTATTGATTTCTTACAGCCCATGGTAATAAAAAAATCACCTACCAAGTCATTAACCAGCAACCTAGAAAAAGAGGTAGAAAAAGTATTTGATACTTGACAAAGAAAGAAGGAAAAAGCAAGTGAGAATTAAATTTAAACCTCGGGACAATGTGTGCTGACCCAGTCAACGCATTTGACCCCGGGTCAACAGACAAGACCGAGTTAGCAAAACTCAAAAACTAAGTCAATAGACCAAAACAGTGTGTTTAACCGCGGGTTAACATGCGCTGAGTGCGCGCTTGACCGCAAGTCAGCCCGTGCTGACCGCGCGCTTGACCGCAATCAGCGCGTGACGATCGCCCGCTTGACCGTAGGTCAACTCGTGCTGACCGTACGCGGACCGCACACTCTTGATCGCGGATCAGCACGTGCTGACCGCGCATTCGAGACAGCATGCGTGACCATGATCAACATGCGTCGACCGCACGCTTGACCGCGGGTCAGCGCATGCTGCTCGCGCCTTTGGCCTCATGGATTTGACCGCACAAGATCTAGCACGTCAACCAAAGTAACCAAAAATATTATAACTGTCATTATATACTGGGAGCAATCTGAACACTATAAGAACTAACCATGATAAATATCATATTTCATAAAGGCACCAAATTCTATTATAAAGGAACGAAATTTCAATCGAGATATCATTTTCTATTCCGTAACCAAAACTGTGTTAAAATATACATTAAAATTGTGTATCGTAAGCTACGTCACAAACAAATGAAATAGTAGTAGACAATTTTGAGAAAAGAAATTTATTATTAATGTTTCTCCTTAGTTCTAAATGTCTTCTTATGGCTTCAAATACTCTATTAAAACTGCACAAGAGAAAGATAGGTTTTTTTTTTATTTTGTTGGTTGAAGGGATGCAACAACAAACGTTGCATGCGACGATGGAAACAAACTAAATTTTAATTTAACATATTTCTTTTTAACTTACATGATTCTATCTCCATAAAAATAACTTAAAAGGAAAAGATAAACCTTTCACATGTGTTGGCTAGAAATGACAAAAAAAATATGTTATTTTATTTTATAAATACACCTCCTCTCATGTCAATCATCAACAATATAGAGGGAGAAAAGAGCACCCTTAGTTTGTGTTTCAGAGCGATAGAGTTAGAGAAATGGGAGAAAAGATATTTGAAATTCTTGCATGTGCCGAAGATTCTGAGTACGTGAATAACAATTATGGTGGATATCTTGGGTTATTTGGAGAAATGTTAGGAGAAGAATGAGAAAGTTGGAAAGCTTATAGAGTATTTTGTAGTGAATTTCAAGATGAGAAACAAATTTAATTGTTTGATGGATTTGTAATTACTGGTAGTTGTAGTGATACTCACGGGAGTAATTTATAGATTTGTAAACTTGTTAATCTGTTGAAGAAATTTAAATCTTTGAAGAAACAAGTTCTTGGCATTTGTTTTGGTCACGAAGTAACATTTACTAACTCTTTTTAGACTTGTCCTCCTCTCTCTAAAGTTATATTAAATTATTACTTGTTTGTATAATAACATTGTCGTTTAGATCTCGCATGAAGAATGTCACCTGTCTTTTCCTTCCTTCCAACACCACCACACTTAAAGGCACTTGAGTAAGAAAGAGTAGAAAGCATCCTTACTTATAGAAAAAGGAGAGAGTAAGGTTGAACAACCCTACCCAACTACTCAAGGTAAAATTAAATGACTTGTCACCTGTGGAGGTTATGTTACAGACAAAGATTGGTCTTCTCAAGACTATTGGTTTCTTACATCCTCAAGGTAATAAAAGAAATCACCTACGAAGTCATTAACTAGCAACTAAGAAAAAGAGGTAGTCAAAAGTAATTAATAGTTGACAAAAAAGGAAGGAAAAAATAAATGAGAATTAAATTTACACCTCGGGACAATGCGTGCTGACCCAGTCAGTGCATTTGGCTCTGGGTCAACAGACAAGACCGAGTAACCAAGACTAAAAAACTAAGTCAATAGTTCAAAACTGTGCGTTTGACCGCGGGTCAACACGTGCTGAGTGCGCGCTTGCCCGCAGGTCAGCCTTTGTTGACCGCGCGCTTGACCGCGTGATGACCGCGCGCTTGACCGCGAGTAAGTGCGTGCTAGTTGTGCGCTAACAGCGCGCGCTTGACCGCGGGTCAGCGCGTGCTGACCGTGCGTGCGAGACAGCAGGCGTGACCGTGGTCAATACGCGCTAACCGCACGCTTGACCACGGGTCATCGCATGCTGACCGCGCGTTTGGCCTCAAGCGTTCTACCGCACAAGATCTAGGACTGTCCGCTTGGCGTCCGATCAGTATGCACCAACCTTACACTTTACCCACGACCATAGGCCCTCAACTTAGTCGATCGTAACCAACTCTCGTGGCTCACCAACCTTGGTTTATCGCGTCCCAAACCCGACTTTGACGATATTTTCGATATGTTGGATGATGACTTTTGTCACCTTTACTACCCTTTTGCTACTAAAGCTTAGAGACACAAGGTTATCCAAAGAACCTAAACAAAAGCGTCGGGTAAGTCTGACATGGTCTATCGAGTCCCCGAAAATGTTTGCTTCATCGAATGCGACCCTTCTCCCTTCCACGACTTTGCGGGACACATGTCGGGTTACGAATACATATATTGTACTTAAATATTGTTTTATAATAATATATCCTATGTTGTATAAAATAATACATTTATTATTGTTATCGTCATCATTATTAATTAATGTCAATATTTTATTTCTTAATAAATATATTTTGTCTTAGTCAATAAATGTTTTTTTCTTATTGCAAAATCAGTATATTCAATAGTGTCCTCCATGTTTTAAAAGAAATTCTCTAGCCAAATTCAAAGAAAAAACTATGAAATAACTTTGAAATTCAATAAAATTAAGATGTCTTTAATGCTTGAGGACATTGTGTCACAACCAATATCCTAGACTTCTGGAAACATTTAAAATATCCTAAAATAATAATGTCTGAAATCAGAAGACACTTGATAGCACTTCAACTAAAGTAAGTAAAAATATTATAACTGGTCTTTATATATTTGGAGCAATTTGATTACTATAAGAACTAACCATGATAACTATCATATTTTCATAAAGGCACCAAATTATATTATATAGGCACGAAATTTCAATCGAGGTATCATTTTCTATTGCATAACCAAACCTGTGTCAAAATATACATTAAAATTGTTTATTATAAGCTACGCTACAAACAAATGAAATAGTAGGAGACAATTTTGAGAAAAGAAATTTATTATTAATGTTTCTCCTTAGATTTAAATGTCCTCTCATGGTTCCAAATACTCTGTTAAAATGGCACAAGAGAAAGATGAGTTTTTCATTTTGTTGGTTGAAGGGATGCAACAACAAACGTTGCATGCGACGGTGGCAAGAAACTAAATTTTAATTTCACATGTTTCTTTTTAACTTATATGATTCCATGTCCATAAAAATAATTCAAAAGGGAAATATAAACCTTTCCTTTGTGTTGGCTAGAAATGACAAAAAAAACATGTCATTTTGTTTTATAAATACAACTCCTCTAATGTCAATCATCAATAGTATAGAGGGAGAAAAGAGCACCCTTAGTTTGTGTCTGAGAGCGATAAAGTTAGAGAAATGGGAGAAAATATATTTGGAGTTCTTGCATGTGCTGAAGATTCTCAGTAGATGAAGAACAATTATGGTGGATATCTTGGATTATTTTGATAAATGTTAGAAGAAGAAGGAGAAAGTTGGGAAGCTTATAGAGTATTATATGGTGAATTTCCAGATGAGAAACAAAATTAATTGTTTGATTGATTTATAATTATTGGTAGTTGTAGTGATTCTCGTAGGAGTGATATATGGATTTATAAACTTGTTGGTCTGTTGAAAAAATTGAATTCTTCGAAGAAATAAGTTCTTGCCATTTGTTTTGGTCACTAGGTAACATTTAATAACTCTTTTTAGACTTGTCCTCCTCTCTCTAAAGTAATATTAAATTATTACATGTTTGTATAATAACATTACTGTGTAGATCTTGCTTGAAGGATGTCACCTATCTTTCCCTTCCTTCCAACACCACCACACCTAAAGGCACTTGAGAAAGAAAAAGTAGAAGGCATCCCTACTGACATAAGAAGGAGAGAGTAAGGTTGAACAACCCTACCCAACTATCCAAGGTATAATTAAATGACTTGTCACTTGTGGAGGTTATGTTGCAAACAAAAATTTGTCTTCCTAAGACTATTGGTTTCTTACACCCCCAAGGTAATACTCCCTCCGTCCCATATTGAATGACCTAATTTCTATTTTGAGTTGTCCTATTTTAGTGTCATGTTTCTAAAAATAAAGAAAATAACTTTTCGCTCTTTCCAACAATACCCATTACTATAAATTTAATGACAACCTTATTTAAAAGTAAATTCAACCTTTTCATTGTAAATTACAAAAGTTAATGAGGTTACAATTGGAAAAACCATGTTATTTTTTAAAGTCAAACTCCAATTAATGATGTTCCCTTAAAAATTTATATTTTCAAAATAGGTCATTCTTTTTGGGACTGAGGGAGTAAAAGAAATCACCTACCAAGTCATTAACTAGCAACCAAGAAAAAGAGGTAGTCAAAAGTAATTAATAGTTGGAAAAGAAAGAAGGAAAAAGCAAGTGATATTTGAATTTATACCTCGGGACAATGCGTGCTGACCCAGTCAGTGCATTTGACCCCGGGTCAACAGATAAGAGCGAGTCAGCAAAACTCAAAAACTATGTCAATAGACCAAAACTGTGTGTTTGACCGCGGGTAGGGGTGGGAATCGGTCCGGACCAGTCGGTACCGGACTCTAACTTCATCGAACCGGTCGACTAGGACATAAACTTTTGGTGACCACCTATTTACTCGGGCGGACTCGGACGGTCACTCTCAAGAATTTTTTGTCCATTGACCGTCCAAGACCGTTTATTTTACCGGTCCAGTCGGACACCAGACGGTCTCGGTCCGGACTTTCTAATAAATGTACTTAATTCAGAACTTTATTTTTATTACTACAAACAAAATTACTTACAAATGAAGATGTTTAGCCAAGAAATCAAAAGTAAATATAAGAAAGAAAAAAACAGTCGATCATCATTTGACAAGATATAATTAAGCCATGCACTAATGTTTGGTCTTCTAGAGGACTATATGACTATAGCCAACGATCATCATATATTCATATGTCTATAAAATTCAACGGTCAACTTCTAAAAATGAGGACAGTTTAGTCGGTCAACCTATTCGGTCACTCGTACCGGTCGGTCCTTCGACATAGAATTTTGACCGTGATCGTCCGTCAATTCTTTCGGGTCGGACGGACACTGACCGTTATGACCATCGGGTGTCCGTGGACACTTTTTATCTCGGTCGAACGGGTCGGATAGCGGTCTTCCGGATCTTTTTCCCACCCCTAACCGCGGGTCAACACGCGTTGCGTGCGAGCTTGACCGCGAGTCAGCGCGTGTTGACCGCGCTCTTAATCGCGAGTCAGCTCGTGCTGACCGCGCATCCGAAACAACATGCGTGACCGCGTTCAACACGCGCTGACCGCGGGTCAGCGCATACTAACCGCGCGTTTGGCCTCAATCGTTCGACCGCGCAAGATCTAGGACTGCCCGCTTGGCATACGATCAGTGCGCACCAACCGTACACTTGACCTACGACCAATAAGACCTCAACTCAGTCGATCGTAACCGACTCTCGTGGCTCACCAACCTAGGTTGACCGCATCCCACGCCCGCCTTTGACGATATTTTCGATCTGTTGGAGGATGACTTTTGTCACCTTTACTACCCTTTTTGCTACTATAGATGAAAGACACATGGATATCCAAAGAACCTAAACAAAACGTCGGATAAGTCTGACATGGTCTATCGAGTCTCCAAGAATGTTTTCTTCACCGAATGCGAGCCTTCTCCCTTCCACGACTCTGCGGGACAGATGTCGGGTTGTGAATACAACAACACCAAACTCCGAACCAGTCTCCACGACTCTGAAGGACTACTTTTCAAGTCTTCGCACTCCGTCGACTTAAAGAGTGGGGGACAAATTGTATGGGCCAAAATTCGTTGCCAGGAGCGCCCCTAGACTTTTATGGTTAATGGGCTTACACGGTAGCCAAACTCATGAATTAATGGCTGAATGGGCCCGACCCATTTATCTTCAGGCACACCAAAGGAACAAGAGCATCAAACCTTGGATAAAGGGGTTAGTCCCCACCTCCTAGGCCGACCTCCTTCCGTACATTCGTCAAGGAGACGTTACAGTCAACTAAGACGAATATATCTCGAATACGCCCATTGGGAGGTTACAATATTCGTATTTATGGTAACAACTCCGGGCGTTACCACATTAAAGAGGACAGCTAGTCACCGGATGGCAGTCGACCACCCATGCTATAAAACGACTGAGAGGAGGATGATACAGGGTATCTGATTATCAACTAAGAAATCCGACTATGGATAAGAACACCCGACTTTCAAATTCACTCGCAATCGACTAACCACTTATTTTCTCTCTCGCGTCGACCATCCAAACCTTTCGCAGGCGACCGACGACTGCCACTACCCGCATCTCTTCACCCGATCATGGAAGACGAGTGATCTTTCTCTCTTGACGACCACTTGATCAAGCAGCTGACGAGTGATCTTTCTCTCTCCTGACGACCGCCCGATCAAGGAAGACAACTGGTCCTTCTTTCTCCTCACGACCAAGAGGTGCAAGCACTTTATCCTACTCGGCGACCAGAGAATTAGGCAAGTATACACCCGGTTGTATCACCTTCTCTCCCAACGATCGTCTTATTCAGATAACGTATTAGACATATTTAACTTTATAGCTCCAACTCTGGTTTATAATTCTTATTTATTATTTGTCAAGTTTACTGATTTGCCCGTCGGAGTCCCCTTAAGCCGGCACCATCCCGGTGTCCCCTAGGATCTTACGGTCACGTTTGTTTTGTCTCTTTCGTCGTCGGTGCCCACAAATATATTAAACAGGTGAAGGTGCAACTTCCGGAGTTCCGGTAAACGGCCCGGTCCACTTGACTATTTGACCTGCGATTTCTTACCCTCACAGTTGGTTGAAGGGATGCAGCATGCGACGATGGCAACAAACTAAATTTTAATTTCACATGTTTCTTTTTAACTTACATGATTCCACCTCCATAAAAATGATTCAAAAGAGAAAGATAAACCTTTCCCTGTGTTGGCTTGAAATGACAAAAAAAAACATGTCATTTTGTTTTATGAATACAACTCCTCTCATGTCAATCATTAACGGTAGAGAGGGAGAAAAGAGCCCTTAGTTTGTGTGTGTGTGTGTGTGTGAGAGAGAGAGAGAGAGAGAGAGAGAGAGAGTTAGAGAAAGGGAGAGAAGATATTTGGAGTTCTAGCATGAAGAACAATTATGGTGGATATCTTGGGTTATTTGGAGAAATGTTAGGAAAAGAAGGAGAACGTTGGGAAGCTTGTAGAGTATTTTGTGGTGAATTCCCAGATGAGAAACAAAATGAATGGTTTGAGGGATTTGTAATTACTGGTAGTTGTAGCAATGCTCATGGGAGTGATTTATGAATTTGTAAACTTGTTAATCTGTTGAAGAAATTGAATTATTTGAAGAAACAAGTTCTTGACATCTGTTTTGGTCACCAGTAACGTTTACTAACTCTTTTTAGACTTGTAATCCTCTCTGTAGAGTTATATTAAATTCTTACTTGTTTTTATAATAACATTACCGTATAGATACATATATATTTTTGAAATGGTTATTAACCCAAAATATGTCTTATTTCATATGTTTATATTGATGCAGATATTATGTCGCGCATTAGGGGGAAAGACAGGGCGAGCAATTTCAGAGTGGGATATTGGCATGACAACTATCAATCTTTTACCATCTAATACTGCATTGACTTCTCTAGAATTACCTACTACACTAGCGATAGTTGAATTTCATCGTGATGAGGTTAGCTATTCTAAAAGCAAAAGTTACATGTAGCTCTCTACCACACTATATCTTCTCTATTTGAGTAGCTAAATCAACTAAACATCGATAAGAAACTCAAAAGAAACACATTTATCCCCCTCACAGGTTAAGGAATTGTCACCATCAGTTGAAGTGATGGCGTGGTTTAGTAAGACTCCAATCAAAATGTTTAGGTATGGAGATCACATCATGGGTATTCAAGGTCATCCAGAGTACAATAAGGAGATACTCTTTCACCTATTGGATCGTCTGCTCTAACAAAACTTTTTTCAGGTATATATTGATGAGATTTAAAAGACTTTCAAAGTTATCTCAACAATTCACTATATATACTTTGGTAAAGAATTTAGATGTTTTGTAAGATTTTTTAATCAAATAAATTATGATATGTTATATAACATGGGAATTTTTTATGATATATAGGATTTTCGTGTTGAAAACGCAAAGACTATTGTAGAGGCAAGTGGGCCAGACAAAGAGGCATTAAAGATGTTGTTTAGAAGCTTTCTCAAGGGTCATTTAAAGGTGCAGTGTTAAGGATAATGGCGTTGATGCTCTTCATCCGAAGTTGTGGACTTGTCTGACTCATCTACCTCAGATTAGTTAGTTGTAAGTAAGTTATTTGATAGTTAAGAACTCTTTAGTTAGTTAAGAAGTTTGTTAAAGCCTAATGAAGTCTCAACTTCATGCATGTATATGAAGGCTCTCTTGTAATTGTTGAATGTTGATTATTGATCAATAAAATTCTACTTCTAATATTTCTCATTTCAAAGCAATCTGTCAATACTAAAACTAGCATTTAAAGAATAAAAATACTTATTTGAACATATTTGTTATAAATTATTTGTAAAAATTTGTCACGGAAGGATTGATGTTATAATAAGTGCTTCAAAACGGGAAAAAAACTATGTGAAAGAACGGAAATATTATGACGATGGAAACTTTTCTTTATGTATCTTTGTTCTTAACTCTTATTATTATTATTATTATTATTATTATTATTATTATTATTATTATTTAGGAATTGTAACTTATGAATATTAAAATATTTAGAAAAGAATAACTCAACGAGACAAGTTAGGTAGGTGGAGCAATTCATGCCTAACTTTTATAGAGACACATACTATCTTTGTTGATATTCTTAATGTAAGTAAAACAATAGATTAAAACCAAAACGAGATGCAATCAGATTTCAATGATAATCTAAGTTTGCAATTTGTTAGGCTGTGGCACTAGTACCTTAATATAAGTTTTAAGCTTCATACATAAACACATTA
>BEHA01050392.1:51413-72749 GCA_002897215.1 Eschscholzia californica subsp. californica | reverse complement strand
AACAAGATGATAGAAATGTGATGGGAAGATGATGAAATGATATATGGAGGCAAGTGTCGGCAAATGGGACATCACATGAACGGAAAGCAAAAGAGAAAATTATACGACTATAGCAATGTGTAAGGACCTTTGGCTGTTTGGCACATTTTGTGGTAATAGTGAACTTCCTGTGTTATTAAGGTCCATATTTTGGACCTTCCACCAAATATTTATGTTAAAAAGGTAACCCTAATTTCTAATTAAAAGACCATCAAAAGCTGAAATATCTCTAATTAAACATTAGCGGGTAACTCTCAATTTCCTAAATTAAAAACCAAATCACGTATGCATTCAAAAGAAAATATATATATTGCACTGCTCTTGATCAAGAAGATATGTCGAGTCGATGTCTGAGGCATCAATTTCGATTCTGAAAAATGCAAGAATTTGTCAACCGGAATAACCCCTATTGATTTTGTATATCAATTCAATTACCCGAACTAACATATTTACGGATTTACACCCTAATCTTCATCTTTACTTCATGATGCTCACTGGTACCATCGCTGACAACCACCACCATTTTTTCTCTCTTTTTCTTTCTTTCTCTCTGCACTTCCCCCTCTCCTCAAACTCTCGTTTTCTCCTCAAAAAATTTCTCTTTCTTTTCTACAGTTTTTCCGAAGGAGTCATTCCCTTCGTTGAAACAATGAAAAAAGAGGGAGAAGGTCCACACTTTCGTTCTAAAAAGAATTTTGTCCTTTTCTCTTATCTCATAGTGTCAGCGAAAAACTCTTTCCCTTCATCGGAACAATAGAAGTAAACTATTGTTTTTTCAAAAGAGAGAGGGATGGTAGATGGTTGAAGGAGAGAGAGAGGGATGGTAGATGAGGTTGAAGGAGAGAGAGATAGAGAGGGAGGGGAAAATGCACGATCGACACCCAAAATGAACAAAGCCTCACTTTAGAGCACCAAACCTTGGGGGCGACAAAGTTTCAGTTGAATACTTAAAATTTAAGGTGCGTAAAGGAAAAAATATACTAACCTAGGCCCATGAAGAACTCAGAGACTACAATCCCGAGCCCAATTGTTTTTAGGAAAATTTGGTCAAAACTCCTTAAAAGATTTGGACTTTGTTTAAAAAGAATCAGTCAATTTTTTTTGTCTTCAGCTCCTCGACTATTGTTTTTAATTTGCAACGCTCTGCGACAACTTTACAACTATTTTGTAACATTTTTAGAGTGCCTCGCAATACCTTATAACCAGAGGCGTGGCCACCAAAGAGCATGTGGGGCATGTGCCCCCACAAGTTCCAAGTGACCTCCCCTTACTATTACTCCAAAATCACTTTTTTTTTTTTTGTTGAAAACATGTTTTTGTTTTTTTGTTGCAAGCACCTCACAGTTATAAAAGCAATTAAAATTTCCATATGTATCCATCATTAGTGTTAAGCAGTTATAACTCAAATCTATGAGAAAATCGTCTAAACCTACCTCAGTGTAATCTAGCCCTTCATGAGTGAAACTATATAGCACGTGTATTTTTTATAGCACATGTACCTTTTATAAATGCAACTAAAATACTATCAAAATAAAATGTGAAACTTGTTAGATTGAAACCGCTATCATAGATAGCCAGTCCGCCTTATTAAGCAAACAAGATAAAAAAATTTTATTCTATGTACTTTAATGTTGATCAAATGTAAATTTTGTCTACTGAAAAATAAGTAGTATTAGTTTTTCCCTCCCTTTGTCTTTATATTTCTATTTGAAATTGTGTGATTCTTTCTTTTCAAAATTTAATTAAATTAATTTAAAAATATAATTCAGAACCTAATATATATATATATATATATATATATATATATATATATATATATTTATAAGGAGTGTTCAAATATTAATAAGATTAAAAAAAATATGTTAGTTCAAAGAATTTTCGTTCAAGATTTTTGTTTCCAAATATAAAAACGATTGTCTAGGACCAAATTTCTTTCTATTGAGTCGATTTGGAAGTCACTCGATACAATGAATTACAACATGATGAATAGACATATATTGTTTGATTTATTTGTGAAACTCAATATTTCCAAATGAATTTAGAAAAGCTTGACCAAGAAGACCTCCACCAATACAAAAAAAAAATTCCAACAATGTTGTTTGGTCCAACAAGGTCAAATTTGCGTGCGGCGTTAACAATGTAACTTTTTTTATTTGATGAAGAATTAACAATGTAACTTTGTCCTTAACAAAAACAAAACAAAAAAAAAATGTAACTTTGTCCGCCCAAATAGCATCTTTCTTAAAATTCTTATTTGAAATTAAAAAGGATAAATTTCAAATTGCCCCTAACGCTGCGAACACCAAAATGTGCCCCCATTTTTATCCATGGGTCAAATTCACCCCCAAATTCATTATTCCATCAACTTTTAACTTGATTGTAGTTTTTTCTCCACTTCCTTTTTCAAACTTTGTATCCCGTTATCCTTTCTCTTTACTCTCATCTTTATGTCTAAGAACAACTCGCCTCCATAAAAGTGTCGCTCGACTATCCACTAGCAAGTCAAACATATACACTCACTCACACAGCCACACCCGGCCTCCATCTCTCACTCACTCGCCCACTCTCTCTCTCTCTCTCTCATTCTCGCTCTCACTCATTCTATCTCTTTCTCCAAAACAAATATTTTAGTAATGCAGACGCTGTCTTTTAAATTTTTTTTATTACGAGATCCAGGCATCGTTGATTAAATTTTGAAAGACTTCTTAGTTTGAAAGTTGTATAAATTTTTTGCCGCAAAATGATATAGATACTTATGATTTCTAATATTGTGTACATATATACAATTCAAATTTACTTTTCGTCTTGGTTAAAAGTGAAATCTGAATACTTTTCAGGTTTCGCCTCCTTATGCAAACTTGGACAACTATGTGTTAACTCATACAAATTTGTGGGTAAATCTTGCATAATATATGAAAGCTTGTGCAAACCTTACTATGAGTAAAGCCATACATATATATTTACTTACAAAGTGAACACGATATCTTGGTTGTGATATCGGGTAGAGGGGGGATGGGCAGCGGCGGTGGTGGTTAAGCTGAAATAATAATAAGGATTGTACGGTAAAATGTGAACACGATCGGGTGGGGGTGAAAATTGAGTCGCCTCCACACACTCGAAGTCAATCAAGGTCAATTGTAGTTGACACAATTTACATTCCCTAAAATCGAAAGTAGATATACCTAAGTGCTGGTATAATTGTCAAATATTTTTCGGCTTGAAAATTTGTGTTTGGGTTTCTCTATGTACAACTTCATATAAACCCTGCACACATAATTTAAACTTGTGTAAACGGAGTGGAAAATATGTAGGAATTTATACTCAAACAAATATGTACAGACTCATACTCTAGAGTTGAATGGTAAAGCATATTCTTGATCCAGATTTTTGTTGATTTATTGTATTCAAACATGAAAGAATCAAAAAGAAATAAGGATGACTAGTACTAATGATATCTATGGTCCCAAAGAAATTGAAAGTTATGTTGCCTTGAGAATTATATGGGATACTGTAGTAGTAGTAGTGGCCGCTTTTTTTTTCAAGAAAATTTCTCGTGAACCACTAGTAGTACAATCACCTTACTAACAAAAGCACATTTCCACAGTAAAGACCAGCGGAGGCAGAGAGACCCAACAAAAACGACTACTCTCTCTCTCTCTCTTCTTTCTCTCTCTAGTCTTGAGCTTCACACTTTTCAGTCTTGCTTTGTTTCCAACACTCCACCCAAGATTCCAACAAGATATTTCACCTCCTTCATATACCTTTGGACTTCCCCACTCTAAAAAATACCCAAATTCCTTTCTTTTCATTAAAGTTGCAGCAGAGAGGGTTTTGAGGGTTTTATGTTCTTCAAAATCTTCCATTAATTTCTTTGATCATACCACTCACTACTACTAATGAAGATGTTGAAGTTACTAATTACTATCACCATTGTTCTCTACTTGTTTTGCTTCTTGGGTCTTACTAGTAAGTGATAGATACCCCATAAATAATCCATTTATCTCTTTACTTTCTCTCTCTAGATTCTTACTATTGTTTTCTTTATTGCAGATGCAGGTCAAGAATCATTTAATGTGTTAAATCTCCATGACCCAAAAACAACACCCATGGTTCTTCAATCACTATCTCACACTAAGCTTGCTGTTTCTGTGAGTATTGAAGATCTTAATGATATTTCTTCAAGTGTTTTAATGGCAGAAAGTTGGGTCAAAACCCATGTTCTTACCTACTACCCTGCTTCAAATTTCACTACCATTGTTGTAACAAACAACATTCTCTGTAACAGAGATTACAAAGAGATTTGGGGTTTACTTCTTCCATCAATGAAGAACATTTATTACTCTCTTGTTAGGTGGGGTTTAGAGAAAAAAATCAAAGTTTCAACTACTTTTTCACAAGATTGTTTAGTATATCCTTATTTTAACAGATTTAAAGATGATTTAGCTCATTCTTTAATCAACCCTCTGTTAAGTTTTCTTCATGACTCAAACTCAACTTACTCTGTTAATCCACCACCAAATTCCTCTCCTTTTTCTGATAAAACCCTCAACAAAGTAGTTGATTTTCACAGAAACTCCATTAAGAAATTAGGGTTTTTGAATGTGATTGACATGAATGTAGTAATCTATGATCAAGAAGAAAAACCCATGAAAAGGAAGCTTTCATCTTTGAGTAGTTCAATGGTTGTTGACCCATTTCCAGCTAGACCAACTCCATTATCACCGATTCGTTCTTCGATCGGTTACTCAGTACCTGCATATGTAACCAAAAGCCCACCTTCACCACCACCACCACCTCCACCACCACAAACTGGTCAAATAGCTTCACCACCATTAATGGCTGAAATATCTCCTTCCCCATCAATGTCATTCTCTTTTCCAATAGAATCACCACCACCATTAGTTTTTCCTGCAAACCCACCAGGTATTTTCACATACCCACCTTGTAGTAATCCATCACCAGCACCAGCACCAGCACCATCAACAGATTATCATCATCATGAAGAGGGTCTTTGGTGTGTTGCTAAACCAACTGTTCCTGCAAATGATTTACAAGAAGCCATTGATTATGCTTGTGGAATAGGTGGTGGTGATTGTGAAGAAATTCAACCTAATGGTAGTTGTTATAATCCTGATACAGTAGTTGCTCATGCTTCTTATGCTTTTAATAGTTATTGGCAAAAGAACAAGAATAATGGAGGAACTTGTAGTTTTGGTGGAACTGCCATGATCATTAATACTGACCCAAGTATGAATTTTTATTCCTTAAATCTCTTTTTCTTGATTCTTTTCTTCTTCTTTTATCTATTTATAGGGTTTAAGATATTTTTTTTTTATTTTGTTGCAGGTTATCTTCAATGCCGGTTCATACTAAGTCTTGATTGAGAAGATTAGTGATTAAAGAGATTTTTTGGGAGAAGATTAAGTAATTAGAGTAATAGATAGATTGATAATGGTTTCTTTTTGGGTTTTAATTTTGTTTAGTCAAAGGTGAATCTTGTTTATCATTATATTAATACTGTTTTATATATGAAATTTGTGAACCTTTTGAACAACTTGTTTGCTCTAGTGGATTTTTTGTTGTTGTTGAACTTTGGTCTAGTGGATTAGTCGGAAAAAAAAAAATAAAGGTGGTTTGCCAAAAAAAAAAAAAAGTTAAAAAACATTTATCAGAGCCAGGTTTCGATCCTGGGACCTGTGGGTTATGGGCCCACCACGCTTCCGCTGCGCCACTCTGATTTGTTGTTATGCATCTATAATTTCGTTATTATATCAATCGCATCTTTCACATTTGCACAATTGGTGAACAAACTCACAAAAAGGAGTAATGGAGAGACTATTAGAGATGACAATCTGGTCTGGCTACCCAAAATAGACAACGACCTAAATAGACCTACGCCAGGCCATTGTGCCGACTTGTGGATGCAACTCGTGGGCCAACAAATCTAGCCGAAAACCTTCATTTTATGGCAATACGAACACCACTGCCGCTGCCATGGCCAAATCTCCTCCCATAACCAAAAGACAACCAATGCTTCTCAACCTTGGCTTTATTTAGACATGTATAAAAAGAATATTGTAAGGTGTTAGCCGTTATTTACTTGATTGGGAGAGATATTAAACTATTAAAGTCTGAAAGATGACCCAAGAGAAGGGGGTATATTGGTGCTTATGCCAGTAGCTTCATACCCCCAACGTTCGACATAAATGTTGGTACAACTTCACTAGTTGTGAATGGTATAAGCACTTGAACCACGCCATCGATGTTGTTGTGCTAATGCCAGTGCTATAATGCTACTAGAGATAAATCTGATAAATAGAACCCTAACATTTATTTGTCTCCCCTTCTCTTACTCTAACTCAAGTAGGAAACCCCTTTCTCATATACATGTGTTGGTCCACCTGGGTGAATCTTTGTCCTCGTGTAGCTATTAATCAAATCAGACCTCCCATGAAGGTTGTGCTGGACTCATATGCTCAAGCCAGTCCCACCTGGTCCGGTACGATTGACACCCTCACGAAAATGAGGGGAAACTAGATAAAATGTCTCATCCAAAAGTCCCACAACATTGCCGTTACAAATTACACTTGCTGTCCATGACCCTAAAACTTAATTCAGCATAACACCAACCCAACTTTCACCCACACATATAAGCAAATTACCAATACTAGCTTCTCTCTTCAAAAGTGGGTAAAACAATAAAAAATCAGAATCTAAGATTCGTCATCCATATATAGATATTGCAGTTTCTTTGTTTTGTTTCTCTTAAGCTATTAAAGAGTATCAATCTTACATCACTTGTATTTGCTTTGAGATTGACATCGCTTGGGAAAGCTTCGAGGGCTATAGGTTGGATCGCAAGCTTAGTCGAGGCCTTTTATATGGGCCTCTCTTTATAGGCTGTGCTAGGCTCATATGCTGGCCTCTTTTATATGGGTTATAGGTTGGATCGCAAGCTTCGAGGGCTATAGATTGAAATCACTTGTATCTTTGTCCTGGCCTAGCTATTAGTCAAGTCACGCCTCTCTTTAAACGTTGTGCTAGGCTCATATGCTCAAGCCAGACCCACCAGGTCTGGTCCGGTCCGATTGACATCCCCAACAGGTTACAAAATGAAATGGGAATTAAGTGGAGATGCCAAATCCTCAACATTGGCCTTACAAAGTACACTTTGATCCACACATATAACCATATTACCAATACTAGCTTACTCTCTTCAAAAGTGAGTAAACAATAAAAAAAAAATAGGTTCGAAGATTAGCCATCCACATACAGATCCTGCAGTTTCTTTGTTTTGTTTCTATTTTAAGCTTCTAAAGGGTATCAATCTTACATCACTTGTATTTGCTTTGAGATTGACATAGATTGGGAGAGCTTCGAGGGCTATAGGTTGGATCCCAAGGTTAGGCGAGGCCTTTTAGATGGACTCGTTAAGCTTTCGCCAAGAATAACCAACGTAATTGTCAGCCTTAGAAACGGGCCCGTCATTGATAAATACCAAGACTAGGAGCTTTAGAAGTTGTCTATTATATAAGAGAAGCAACTTCTTTTATGTTGGCAGGGGCAGTTGATTAGTGACAAAGAGAGAAATCAAGAGAGAGAAACAAGGCGAGAATGGTGAGCAGCAAAACACCGTCGACTACAACATTTCATGCAATGATGTTTCCATGGTTTGCCATGGGTCACATAACTCCATTTCTGCACCTCGCTAACAAGTTAGCAGAGAAAGGAAACAAAATCTCCTTCATTTGTCCTACCAAAACTATCTCCACATTACAACCCTTAAATCTTCACCCCAATCTAATCGCTTTCGTCTCAATAACTGTAACCCACATTCATGGCCTCCCACCTGGATCAGAAACCATGTCTGATGTTCCTTTACCCTTGGCTGAACTCCTCTTCAATGCCTTCCATAGTTTAAAAAATCAAATCAAATCCATCATTCTTGATCTTACCCCAGATTTTGTTTTCTTTGATTTTGCCTATTGGATTCCTTCTATAACAAAACCACTTGGTATCAAATCAATCTATCACTCTGTAATTAGTGCAACTTCAATTGCTTACTTTTTAATACCTTCACGTAAGATCGAAAAAGATGATACCGAAACAAAACTGCGATTGATGAATCCCCCATTTGATTTTCCACATAATTCATCACTGAAACTTCACCCCTACGAGCTACCAACTTCTTTATCATTTTGGACCAGCAAAAACGAAAACACAAATAACTTGTCAATGTATGAACTCTTGATCACTTCACTACAAGATTGTGATCTTATCTCTGTAAGAACTTGCAGAGAAATTGAAGGTTCCTACTGTGATTACCTTGAAATTCAGTACAAAAAACCGTTCCTACTAACAGGTCCAACTCTACCTAATCAGCAAATAATAACTAATAATCAATTAGAAGAGAAGTGGGTAAATTGGTTTGGAGGGTTTAAGAAGGATTCAGTTCTGTACTGTGCATTTGGAAGTGAGTGGGTTCTCACGAAACATCAATTCCAAGAACTTGTTCTTGGTTTTGAGCTTACAGGGTTGCCATTTTTTGCGGCTTTAAAACCACCCACGGGGACTGAGACGGTGGAGGAAGCATTGCCAGAGGGCTTCGAAGATAGGGTCAAAGGGAGAGGAGTTGTTCATGGTGGTTGGGTTCATCAGCTACAGTTATTGGCTCACCCATCAGTTGGGTGTTTTATAAGCCACTGTGGATTTGGGTCGATGTGGGAAGCACTGATGAGTGATTCTCAGATAGTTTTGATACCACATTTGGAGGACCAATGTTTGAATGCAAGAATTTTAAGTGGAGATTTGAAGGTTGCAGTGGAAGTTGAGAGGAGAGAAGAAGATGGTTGGTTCAGTAAACAAGATGTCTGTAAAGCTGTGAAGATAGTAATGGATGAAGGAAACAAAATTGGATATGAAGTGAGAGATAATCACTCTAAGTTGAAGGAGATGTTATTGAAGAAAGAGTTTGAATCTTCTTACATGGAAAATTTCATCAACAAGTTACAGAGTCTGAATCAGAGAATCTAAGTGCTGCTGTCCATCCAGAGATAAACGATGATTGATTTTCGTAATAAAGGACATGCTAAAATAACTCAGGAAGTACCAATGCTAGCATGGAATTGTCCGCTTTAGATGTAGGATTGTTGATTTTCTCTGATGTTGAACGCACTTCTTCGCCTTGTCTTGCCTACGCGTTGTGTCTTAGTGTTGCCAACTTGGTGTTGCTCCGATAGGGCACCTTCGTTTAAAGAAAATGTTTTTCAGATTTTAAGAAGAAAAGAGTACGAAATATTTGTATGTCATATTCAAGTATGAAGTTTCATTGTTTCACACATTTGATTTTAGTTTCAGTTGTGATCTCTCAGATTTCAGAAACTCAAACACAATAACATAACTTCTAAGTTGTAGGAGCCATCGGCTTAGGATTGTACAAGGGCCGATCCACGACCACAATGGTCCGAGTCGAGTTTTCACTAACTCTTGTATATGTGTGTATATGTATGCACATAGGTATCAATATATACATATATTACACATGGGTACAAACTCTAGTCCTATAATCCAAATTTTCGAACATAACAACTAACTCCGAGGTTCAGTGTCCGATCAGCTCAGGCAATCCCAGTATCCAGATGCCAACCTGATGAACGAGTTACTCGGTTTTGAATCGACCCATCCAAACTATATAATGCACATTCTAATCATCAAGAAATATATGTATTCGGATTCCATGTGAAGATTTCTTTGTTTCGCTTTTCATGTAACCTAACATAAAAGAGGAAATTTGAGGATGTACCTTCGAATTTCAGAAAATAAAATTTAATCAACAACTAACAAAAATGGGCTTCAAGATTTGAGCTAATTTTGACCACTTGGTGCATCGGACGGTCCATTTTCGACATCAGTGAAAGGATCTTTTCCATCTTTCTCCTGCAAAATAGTTCAACTTTATCGATATAAAAAGGTACAAAACTTCTCCATTTAACAACAAAAACACAATAACGTTTTAGGACATGTCAAAATAAAGAGAATTGAAATATAAACTGGTGGTTTACATTATTATTTAGGGGATGACCATATGCAATTTCATAGAATTTGCGCATCAACATTTCTTCTTCTACCTGTAACAAATAAAAGAGATCGAAAAGGAAAAACATTAAAAAAAAATCAGAAATATTTGAAGCAAATTCTCTGTTAACGATTAACAGACAATTTTTTTAGGTCACGAGAACTACCTGAAGCCTATGTAATTCATGTGACATTGATCTGTAAGCTTCCATAAGGACTTCACTTTGCTTTTCTAGATGTCTGCAATAAGTAGATATTTGAGTCGAAAAATACCACACACAGAAGAAAAGAAGCAAAAGGAAAAGAGATGGAACTCACTTCAACGTTTCCGCCGAGTACTTTCCATCCATTTCTTATTTCGAGATTATGAACTCCTAGGAATTCAGTCAGGTAACTGCACAACTAAATTTGTAAAAAATTTAGTTTTTGGTTTAGTAGAAATAAGAAATGAGTAGAAGTATTTAAAAGGGTCACTAGAACATCAAAAATAAGAAATAAGAAAATTTCTCGATATAGAGATTATAGTTAGCTACCCAAGGCAATGATATTATCTATATCCACCACTATTAATATTCAGTTGGAAGCAAAAGAAGACGAAAATTAACCAATTAAGGATCGGGCAAAGGAGTGACAAAAATGAAAAAGGAACTTACAAATAACCATCAGTCAGAGTGTTGCAACATAGAATGCCTTGGACATTACAAAGTAAAAATTGGATATCTATTCCTAAACCATCTCTTTTGATGGCTTCAAATACAATCCAAAACATTCTACACATTCTATTAAAGCTAAAACAGGGTAAGAGAAGATGCAGTTATCATCGTCCGACCTTGTACTTTTTAGAATTGATAGAACAAAACAAGAGTTAGACCTACACAATTGGCAAAAGGGGAAACAAATGAACCCAATTCTCTTTTCCCTGTTCTCTCTCTCTCTCTCTCTCTCTCTCTCTCTCACACACACACACACACGCACCCACACACGCACCCACACACGCACACACACACACACGCACCCACACACACACACACACACACACACACACATATATGTATATGTATATGTATATATGTATATATGTATATGAGAGGAGCCAATAAATCAACATAAAGTTCTCAACGTTTTAACTAGAACTAATGAATTCAGAAACCGATAAACCCTAGCATTAGTAAAATACAGTACTTGGATCAAATTGATTACGACCCATAATCAAATCATTCAGCTATCTGAAAACCCATAATAACCCAAGTTACCTAACAACTTAAAACCCTAATAAGACATATTTACAGATCAGAGACACCAAAGAACCCACCTTTAAGAAGAGATCAGATAAATTTCTTGTTAATAGAAAGCAATATTATAAGAGAATAAGGAAGAAACAAGAACAAAAGAACACATTTAATTCGTAAGCGAATAGAGGAGAGACTGAGCAGTTTTTCCAACTTCTGATAGAGGACAAATAGAGGAGAGTCAGAGAGAGGCATAAAGAAAGAGGAGGGCAGAAAAGATACAGAATAAATAAGAGAGGGAGTAACTTAGATGAACTGATTCCACAAAAGCCACAAAAAATTCATTTATCTTATTAGGTAAAAGTCTTTCAGAGGCAACTGGTACTAATCCTTAATCAATTTTCATTGTTTAAGAACTCTCAAATTCACCCAAACAATCAAAACTCAAAATCAGGAACCCAAATTATCAAAATAATGAAGTAACGGATAATGTAGTAATCAAAAGGGGCAATTACTGAAACCCCCACCTTTTCATAATGCAGATTACTGAAACCCCCACCTTTCATTTATAATTACAAAAACCCCCACCTTTTTGAAAATTCTGTTAGATTTAACTTTATACTTTTAAATATTACTTTGTTACTCCTCTTACTAAAACCCCCACCTTTTCATAATAAACTTACTAAAACCCCCACCTTTTCTAATACACTTACTGAAACCCCACCTTTTCTAAACAGACTTGGCCTCTTACTGAAACCCCCACCTTTTCAATATGCACATTACTGAAAAAATCAGCATTTATTGGTGAAAATTCCTTCAAACATATAATTATGACCACCAAAATTCATTCAAACATTTTAACAAACACCTCTCAAGGAAGATTCTATTGTGATGAATCTGTTAATGTAATAAGATTGATGAGTTCATAATAAAATTTATATCTTTTATGATCAAGTAATTATCATAACAAGAAATTGTAGCTAGATTAAGGAAAAGGGGCACGAGATGAATTGGAACTACAAAGCATTTCGGAAACTGGGTTAGAGAGAGAGAGAGAGAGAGAGAGAGAGAGACTTCAACAAACAAAACTTACTGAAGCTCCTGAATTTCTATCAAACAAAACCCTAGTAAGTTTTGTTTGATAGAAATTTCAATATGCATATTACTAAAAAATTTCTCAAATATGAACATATCTACTAACCAACCTGGGAGTACCAATCAATGATCCCCTTTACCATTTAATGGCGTTTAAACAGCTCCACAAACTATGGCTGTCTCAACTATGACACATAGAGATTTAGTATATAATTGCACTGACTTCCCTTCTTTACTATTTATGCTATCAAACTTCTTAGAGAATAACAGAAGCCATTGGTATTCTTCTCTTTCTACTTCTTTTCTGCTAATGGAGTCTTCAGATAATCCAATTTCTAATGAAGTTGCTTATGAATTCCAAGATTATTTTAGAATTTACAAAGATGGTCGACTACAAAGGTTAATATCCACCCAAACAATTCCACCATCTCTAGATCCAAACACAAGTGTTTCCTCCAAAGACATCTTAATCTTAAACAAGGGTTTTCTATCAAACAAAATCCTAGTAAGTTTTTCTCAAAATTAATGGAATCATGCAAAACCCTAGAGAGATAAAGAGAGAATACCTTCTGTTTCAGTAATGGAGGTGCTCGGTACCGGGAGAGAGAGAAAGAGAGAACCTTCAATGGATTCCAAGAGAAAGATAGAGAGAGAAAACCTTCGGCAGGGAGCAGCTCGGTATGGTGGGAGAAGATAGATAACGTTATTTGCCCCCACGTATTTTCTCGAAGGCGCCCAGTTTTTTGCATTCAAAGATGGTGGGCTTGGTTAACAAATGGGCTTTTCGGTCATTCCACCTCACTAACAGCCCTACCCCCTTAAATATGACGGAAAAATTCAAAAAGGTGGGGGTTTTTGTAATTATAAATGAAAGGTGGGGGTTTCAGTAATTCTCCCTAATCAAAATCAATAACCCACCCAAAGATTAAAAATCAGTAATCTAAATGCCCTAAACAATCAAAATTGAAATATTAGAAGCTATAGACAGAATAAAAAAGAAGATGGAATGTTACTTACATAGATGGAAGATAACAAACCCTAGATTTCGTTTTTGTTAACAAGTGAGAAGGAATGAGATGATGAGGCAGAGAGATGATGATGATGGTGTTTTACAAAGACGTGATGAACCGAAGTAGAAGAACTCGTTCCTTAATCCCACTCTACTCTGTCGAAACTCAATGCCCTAATTTCCTCTTCCAAAATCTAGCCGAGATTCCTACAAGAAAAAAAAAAAAGCATTTGAAAGTACTAAATTACCCATACTGTTTCTTTGTCTAAGGGGTCCGTTTAATTCGCGGGAAAATCTAATTGTGTTTTGATTTTCGCGGGAAAATTGCAAGTTCTACTGCTCTTCAGGAGATACAATCAAATGATGCTTCAGTATCCATGAAGAAATTGTAGCCTTTGGACGTAAGACCTAATTTTAAGTTTCGGTAAGTTCAAAAGACAAGTTATATTTTGTAAACAAACCAAATATACATGTCTTGTTTGACTATAAATATAAACTAGGTATGACCCGTGCCTTCGGCACGAACAAATTCGTATGGGTCATAAGATCGTAAAAGTATTGAATAAGTTACTACATTTTACCATGTCAGTTACTATTATTTGTATGTGGTTACTATATTTATACCACTTTATGTGACAAATAATTTGCCCTGTTTTCAAACCATTGAGAGAACAAAAAAATACAAAATAATAGTATTACGAGATTGAGAAACGCCATGACCCATAGTTTTGATCATTCAGCTGCAGGAGGAAGTTATCTATAAGAATTATTTTGCCTGTGTGAAACATTGTAAAAACACCAGATTATGATGAATAAAATAAGAGGTTGGAATAAAATAAAAAGGAAAAAAATGACCTCAAAGAACAATAATAATTGTAGAACAAATGTCATACTTGCAAATTTTCTAAGCTGCATGTTGTGATTTTCATAAATTTATCTGAGAACATTTATTAAACGATTTAGCATGACTAAATATAGAAAAAAGGTAAGGATTTTTGTTACTATAATTTTAGTTTGGTTTACAATGTATAGAGGTAGCCGGTGTGGGAGGAAGCCCATAAAGACTTGCAACCTGTAGATTTGGATTTGGATTGTAGAGTATAAATATCACTGAGATAGTGATATTGAAAAACACCCTTAGTTGTGATAGCTCCGAAACATAGTGCGTGAAACTACAAGATTATTTGACAACTTCGATGTTACCATACAATGTATTGTTTATCGATCAAACAAATCGACCGAAAGAACTAACAGTAATTACACTTACATTATATTTCTTAATACATTTTAAGTATTATATTCACCTTTTTTTTACCAAAAATTGAAGAAAATGTTAGTTCAAGACCTATGAATGAAAGGCAAAGTAGAACAGAAGGATAGGAAAATTTTCTTCATTTAATTGATGTTTTATTCTTTCTTTATGGTTTACACATGTTAGCATGGTGGAAAACTTTACAAATGAATGTCAAAGAATACAAAGTAGTGACATAAATGTTTGAAGTGAAGTTACCGAAGGTGCAATTACTTCTCCAGGAAAAATGATTATTTAACCCATATTTTTGAACATGTAATTCTTTTTAGTTTTCCTTATTATGTTATTCATATACTTCTTTCAACAAAAAAAAATGTTATTCATATACTCCAATTATTTTTTATATTTTTTATGCAATGTAGCTTCATTCTTATATAGAATTGCCATTCACTTGTATACTCACCATTTAATTTTAGTTGATCAAAGTGAAAGAAAACAAATAAAGAAAAATAAATTATTTACTTTGTCATTCTTAACCGGTTGATCCCTATACAATATGAAGTACCTTTTTATATTTATTTTCGTTAACCTGCAAATTAAATTATTTTCTTTGGATGGAACTTGCTCAAAACTCCAAAACTTGTACTAATACTACATTATTTGTTTATATAATTAGCTTAATTTGTTTTGGTAATGCAAAGGGTAAAATAAAACAAAAGACAAAAAAAGGATATATTTTTTTTTTCACCAACTTACTTCAATAAATTAGAGAATATCTACCTTTGTACCATAAAAAAAACATCACCCTCATGTTTCTACCATCTCTCTCACCGGGTTTTTGACCAAGAAAATTCTAAAACTAAAAAGCAAGTTAAAGGCTGAGAAAGAGTGAAACTAACATCATCCAAAATTATTGCTACTCTAATAGTTAATAAAATTAGATAAGCTGCCTAAAATCGAATTGAATATTGTGATGAATAGAGTAAGCATCATCATCTTCTTCATCAAAAGCTGGATTCGGGTAAAATAAATATTGATACTGAGATCTTTGAATATCTTTCTGCCACCGAAGTTTAATCCCTCATTTACATAGAAAATAACATGACAAAATTATTTTTTGTTAACAAGATCATAAGATGTAAAGAATAAAGGGGGAAATAGTAAAATGATGGTAACAAAGAGAAAGATGATATTTATACATGAAGATAGATAACAATTAGATTCTAGTAAGTAGAATACATTTATAAAGGTTAATGGAAGAAGACGAAAAGAGTCTAAATTCATATAATTGGTAACCGAGTAATAATTTGGAGTAAATGAGGAGAGAAAGAGTTTCCTAAGCATGCCCATACATGAAAATTGAAGGAGAAATTAATAAAATTCAATGATGAGATGGGGAAAACACCATAAGTAATAGACCACTATATAATGATTTAATGAGAGATTTCAATAGCAATACAAAGTTTCTCGTACTCAACCATTTGCATGCTTTCATCAAAAAAAAAAACCATTTGCATGCATAACAAAATTAAAATTGAGGGAGAATATGAAAGGACGTAGGAAGTGGAAGAGTTGGGAAGTAAAACAACTGTGATTTAATGCAAGGTTTAACTCATTGAAGAGGGGTCTAAGGGTCTAGATTCAAAGGTTAACACTCAACGGTTGGGATTTAAATATGATGCATTAATTTTGTCTAGTCAGCTTGCATTTATTTTGTCCTAGTCAGCACAAAACCACTCTGTTTTGTTATATAGATACTTATATTTTGTTTGATTAAAAGTTTAATTTGTTTTTCAATTCTTTCGCAAACAGTTGTGGTCCTTTTACTATCCTTTTAGCAAATTAGTTGCAAATCTCTTGTAATCAACTGCGCAAAGTACGAAAAATACTTACGGAAGTGTAGACTAGAAAAAATTGAGTGATCATTTTCACCAAAATAGAAAAAATTATAGGAAGTTTTGAATATGTTAATTACCCGAATCTCAAAATCTTAATTTTGAAATGGTGGAGATGACGAGATTTAAATGTCCCTTCAAGTCTTCAAACTTACCTAACATCTTAATTTTGTAATGGAGAGGATGAAGATTGAAGATGTTTAAATGTCCCTTCAAGTCTTCAACCTTATCTCACATAAATGTTTTAATTCTCCGGAAAATTTGTTTTCTTTCATCGAGAATAATTTATTTTGACATCCAAATATTCCGTCTGAACAAAACAGACTTACATTTGATTTGCAATCTGACTCGAGGTCCGAATCCACTCGTGTGTCAAATAACAAAGGGTTTGTTATTTGAAGAAATTGTCCTTCGTCTAATACATATACATCAAAAAATTACATAGGGCACAAATCTCAAAGGTAAACTTTTGCCCCTGCAAGTCCAACTTACAACCTCCAATTATTTTAGGGTTTTAATTTGAGCCAGATATTAGTACCTAAACCATTTCAAGTTACATTACAACAGAAATGGTTTTGATGTTTCAACACAATATATCTCATAAGGTTACAAGAAGCACATAACATTGTGTAGCAAAATGAGTAATAGAACAATCTAATGCAATTTGGTTGTAGTATAGTTGTTTTTAATTAAATGTACATGTAATTTGTGTTTAGGTTTGTGTCTGTACCAATGGTTTTCTATTTGGTAAACCCTAAACTTTCAAAATGGCCTCACAAAGAGAGTGGGCATAACATGCATGTTTTTTTAATCTTATAATACAATTCTCATCACTCTCTTCATAAATATATCCATCAAATGATCAAACTAAGATTTACTTTGAATTGGTAATCAAAGCCCATTCATGATAAAGAAACAAGATTGGGAGAATGTGATCATGAGATAAAATAAAAGATATATAGATATGTAAATGAATCAAGAATTATTAATTTTGATTATTAATGTATTTTGGATACATATATAAATCAACTTTGTTAAATATTTTATAGGGAGAAAGACTTTATTAACACAAGAAATCAATCACAACTCTTGTAATTATTTCTTTCTAATTAATTAATTAATGTCTTTGCATTGAAGAGATGTTCATCTTCATATGATCTAAGGCATCGATGTTCATTCCGTTATAAGCAATCGGAGAGTACATCCATAGATCGTCCGAGCTTAAGAGCTTGATTTGGAGCTGCAAAAACTTCACATATTCAACAGCTTCTTCAAGCATTGTACTAATATCAACCTACAAAATTACAAATTAAAAGATGATTAATTAGAAATTTAAACATTACCTAAACTTAACAAAGAAAACAATTAAAGATAAACTTTTAACTAATAGAGTTTAATTATTACTTACTTTAGTTCCATTTGGAACAAGGTTTTGTAGGATTCTCAATCTCTCATTTATTTTCTCTCTTCTTTTCTGCAAAATATAACGAAAACTATCGATGAGAACGACGATAATTAAGCTTATAATTTATTATAAACTATCATCAAATTATAAGAAATTTTAATTCACTATAACTAGTATTTAGATATAACTTACCCTTGCATAAAGACTTTGAGGATCAGTTGCAGAACCCCTACTAGCTCTTGTTTTTCCATTCGAGTTTAGGGTTACTTTCGAATTCGGGTCTTCATTTTGTTCCTGTGAATTATTCGATTCCTCCCCCGAACTGTTTTCACTGCTAGAACTTTGTCTATCTTCATCATCGTTGTTAGTACTATTAGTTGAAGATTGCTTTGGCTTCTTCTTAGATTGCACAACTCTTTTCTTCTTCCCTACCTGCATTTTCAGTAAGAATATGTAACTTGTTAATAAAACTAGCCCATTTCTTAACTTCTAGTATCCAAAAAAAATACTTTTAATAACAATAAGTTGATACTGATTCTTAATTGTAGAAGTACTTACAGCTTCTGTAACCCTAGTTTTCTTTTTAGGACTTTCTATGTGTTTCTCTTCAATGGTTGAATCAAGTTCTGTCATCTCATGAGGTGATTTTCTCTTTGGTTGAAACTTATGATCCTGATGAAGAACAACATGATCATCATGAGGTTTAAATGAGGATGTTTCTATGAAACTTTCATTCTTCATTTCTTCGTTCGAACAAGTATTATTAGCCTCTTCAATCACATCTTCGGGGAAGACTTTGGCCGATAAACGGACGTTTCCTTCATCTGGCACTATAAGATAGTCCATTGACAAAGAACTACCATCATTCATCATTGGAGTAATATAATTGTTTAAGTAGTAGTTTTCATGGCTCAAAGTCTGCATATACGGATTATCGACATTATTACCATTACTATAACTAGATTCTTGAGAAAATGTTTGGAAACTAGGGTTAACAATATCTGAACAAAAATATGAATTTTCATCGAACGAAGTCATCTCGTTCGTGTTATTAGTAAGTTCATGGTTAGGAAAGTAAGTAGAAGATATGTTTTCCAATAAACTTGGGTACTCGTCTTCCTCGCTCGAAAATGAGTGAGTACCAAGCAATTGTACCATGAAATCAGCTTCTCCATTTGATAAAACTCCATTGAAAGAATTCCATTCAGTACCCTCAGCCAAAACTCCAATAGACTCCATATGTTGATAACTGTGAAGGAATGAAGTAGTAAAGCTGAAATTGTGTTGATGCTCCTAAGAAAGGAGATGAGAAGATATTTATACTTGAGGTTCCTAAGAATATTAAGGGAATATTATTAAAATTGTAGAAAATTAATCAGATTTTTATAATATTTATTGCCAATGATTGGTTCCCAAAATTCTTTGGGTAAGAATGAGCATGTCCACATAGGTTGTGTTTGAGGAAATGTATCATATGGAAGTGTGTTTATTTCCAAACATAAGTGATCTGTGTGGGAGGCAAAGAAGATTATAATTCCATAGAATTGTAAAAAAAAATATTTTGAGTTGAGGGGCTCACACTAGAATGAAAATAAAATTGCAGTCGCAAACACCTGGAATTAACCTGTTTTCTTAGAACCTAGTATCTATTTTTTTACCGAAATGAAGGTCATCAAACACGACCTAGGAGAGGGGATGATAGATTGTTAGAGGTGATTGAACGTAAATCTCTTTGGAAACCAACTTGCAACTTTGCAAGAAAAGAATTGCCTAAGATTTATCTCCTTTGCAAATTTAAATGCCAACGCAATGAGACAATGTTAATATCTCCCCTCAAGATCGGGGTTATTTGAGTCATTGAGAGACTCTTCCTCCACACAAGGTCAAGGTTACGAAGTCATGACGAATCCCTAAAACGTTAGTTTTGATACGCGCTAAGTTATGGTCATCCAATTCAAGAGTAATCGGTAATGACCGTAGAGAACCCAGGTGTTATATTCTTGATTTGAAACTACATTTTTCCACCAGACCGACAAAGATATTTTTTCCGCTCAAACATTAAGAGAGGCGATGCCAAATTAAAATATTGTAACCTTTCTGTATATGATATGAAACGTTGAGAGTTGATTAAACAAGGTAAGGTTGATTGGAGGTAATCCTACCTACAAAGAAGATTGACGGACATGTTTGAAGTGTGATAATAGGATGTAATTATTAGAAATCGCACTACAAAATTATATTGTTTGATGCACGATTATGAGTCAAGGATCACATTCTAAGGAGAAATGTGATTCCTTCTAAAAAGGAAAATGCTAAACCCCTGGGACGGGGGAGTTTATCATTATATTTATTAGAATTGTCAATCAAATAATCTACCGTCAATCAATTCATACAAATTATAACCCTAACTAAACCAACAAATACAGTAAAGCGTTACAACTACTAAGAATCACATTACGAGATTTATAGTCTTAGGTGGTGTTTGTTTTTTAATATTTTCAGATCTGAAATCTGAATTGGAATCCAATTCAGATTTCAGATGTTTGTTTTCGGATTTAAGAAAATCTGAAAAATTTGCTGAATTAGATAATTGTCTGAATTGACTGAAAAAGAGTCCACTTATTTCAGACTTCAAAACAAGTCTGAAATAAAATGCCAACTTCTGAAATGAGTGAAATGACTCTTGTGCCCCTGTATTAGAAAAAAAAATCTCCCAGATTTCTACCACCACCAACGGACAGCACCACCGCCACCACCAACAGAACACCACAACCGCCACCACCACTGCCACCACCAACAGAACACCACCACTGCCACCACCACAGGACACCACCACCAACAGGACACCACCGCCACCAACAACAAACCGCCACCACCAACAGAACACCACCAACAACAACAAACCGCCACATTGTCATCATGAATGCCAAAACCTTAAACCTCTCTTCTCACTTCCGTTTCCAAAACCCTAATAACAACATTAACAGTCCACAATCCTTTCTTCCTCATGTAATCATTACTTCTCGTGTTCCTCCTTCATTGTCACCAACAACAAACCGCCACCAACAACAAACCGCTACCTTCTCGAGCTTATGAAAGTCCGATGATGAAAGTTGTACGGACAATATAAACTCTTCCGTTCGTTTAATGTAGTTCTAAGAAGCAACTTCAAACATCAAATCCTTCGTTGAAAGAAGTTGAGGTGTTACTAATCTCTCTTTACCTACTACAATTTCTAGGGTTTTAGGTTTAGGTTTTACTTTTGAGCTGCTATTGGAGAGAGAGGGAGCAGTAAAGAGAGAGAACAACCATTGGGAATGAGAGATAGTAACAGCCAT
>BEHA01050392.1:24033-39513 GCA_002897215.1 Eschscholzia californica subsp. californica | reverse complement strand
ATGGGGGGGGGGGGTCCACGTAAGCTAGGTCGATGCCTCATTCCCTAAACTGGGGAGGCAGAAGCGCGCGGCAGGCTTACGTGCTCAATCTTGGAATCTCCCTAAAAGATCCCAGTCGGTTAAAAATCTTCAGTGTTTAAGCAAGCTTGGACTTCAAGAGTGTCAAAGGAGGAAACATCTCCTAGAAGATCTATCACCTCGACAGGATATCTACGAAGTATCATTGAACTCAGGAACTTCTATTTATCCTAGATACGAGATAAACTCTAAAGGGGAATCCTAACTTCGAATTGTAGGAAACTTCCCTAACGGTAGATGGAAACCGCCCCACCCACGCCGCCTATTACAGTCGGCCCCATTCAGACTATAAAAGGGCCCCCTATCGTCTTCCACAAGACAGGTTCACTTCTCTGAGTCACTCATACTCGCCCCCATATGGTTCAATCAATATTCAATCTTTTACTACAAAGAGCAATCTGACTGGCTTGAGCATCAAAGCGGTTTCCGATCCCTTTGCAGGTTTTTTCCCCAAGTTTCGAGGAACAAGGAGCTAGAGCTAGGAGCAAGGCGTTGGAGCTAGGAGCAGAAGGAAACGATCTATCAACCAAACATAATATTCGATCATAACGGACACTGTCAGTTAACGGAAAGCCATTTTTCGACATCAATAATTGGCGCTAGAAGGAGGGCATCACTCTAACAATACTATCCATTAAGTAACCAAAATCCCTACCTGGTTCATAAACTAACCACTTTCGCCTTTTCAGAACAATCATGTCTTCGGAAGACCACACTCCTCGTGGGTCTCAAGCTAGACTTCCCTCTTCGGAGGAACTCTTAGCTGAAATTAAGCAGCCCAGGGCTGATCATGTAAGACAAGGAGAAGAGATGCGCCAACTTCGAGAAAACCTCCAAAAATTCAAAGAAAAGGCGAGCTTAGTCCAGAATGAGTCAATGGTGAAAGAAAAGTTGGAATGCATAAAGAGTCGAGCTCGCAAGCTTTTCTCCACGCCCGTCGGAGTCTTCCCATCTGGGTCAGACGCCAACTAGGCTAGCGCCCTTCATTTGTTGTACTTGGAAAAGGATCTAGACGATGAAGGTATGCTGGACCCCAATCGGCCTTACATCCCCAACCCTATGGGTACGGAGTCAGGGTGCATGAACGACCCAACCATCTGAGATATCCTTGTACACCAAGTAGCGGAGCTGACTAAGATGTGGGAGAAAAAAGAGGGTCCAGCGAGAACGGTAATAAATCTCTCGCCTCTTAGCACAAAGATACTGGGAGGTGAGAAACCCAAAAATTTCAAGGTTCACAACCTTGACCACTATCATGGCGTAGATCCAGTAGTATTTATCAACAACTACACTTCATTCATGAGCCTCAGCACGCTCGACCAGAGCGCATGGTGCGTAGTCTTTGCTATGGTGCTGAAAGAGTTAGCGGAGGCTTTTTGCGACGCCTTCCAGGGAAGCGCCACAATCAGAAGGAGGACCGACGTTTTATTCAACATAGTCCAAGGGAAAAGCGAGTCCCTCGCAAATTACTGGCAGAGATTCCCGAACCTTATAGTGCAAATCCCGGACCTCGAACAAAAAGTCGCATTCGCCGCCCTAAAAAGATGCCTCAGGCAGGACGATATATCCTACAAGAAATTTTGAAAAACGAAGAACACTCTCGGAGAACTCATAGAAAAGGTTCAACAATTCATAAATAAAGAAGAAATCTATCGGAGAATGAAAAGGTAAAGTCTTTTACGACGATCCCACGACAGATATGCAAGAGTAAGGCGAACATCGTTCAAGTACGATGAACAAACTCCACAGTTATTTCGTTTCAAGTCTCTTTTACAATAAGGCCGCTAGGCCATGTTCCGGCACTATAGCTGCAATATCTATCAATAAAATAATGTTTAAACAAGAAAATAATATTTACTATTTACATTACTCACAATAAAACTATTATTACTTTTAACAAAAATGGTCCCAACATTTCCTAATGAAACTATGTACAACAACTTTCTTTAATTTTCTTAATGTCAAAATTAATAAATAGCCTTATTTATAAATCGCATCATTGATGAACAACCTTGTACAAACACCCACATACGCTCGACATGTAGGTTTATAATGTAGGTTTTTGTGTAACAGATACATAAATGTTCTATACATCAATAATTAAATTCAACGGTTCCTTTCATATTATAGAAACCACATTTAAATCACTCTCTACGTCAGTATTAATCTCGAAAAGTAGTTTTAATAAGCGTTCATTATAAAATGTGAAAATAATTAAAAAATTCTGACAGCAAAACTGTACTAACATTACCCAGTATAACATTTTTTTAAACTAGACATCCAAATTCTTAAAAAATACATATATAGGTTTATTTTTATAAATATTTAAAAATTACAGAAATATGTTCTTTTTTATAAATAGTTAAAAACTAAGCAAATAATGTTTTCTTAAAAAGTTTTATCTAAAATAGTTATAAATTTAATAAAATAATTATAAATTTAGTAAAATAGTAAGAGATTAAATAAAATATTGTTTATAGTTTTGGGACATATGGGCGTACATTGTTTGTGTCGGATACAACTTCATAAATCTTGTATGAATCGATAATTAGATTCGGATGACACTTTCGTATTATAGAAGCTACCGAGAATAACTGTCCGAGTTAGTTTTAACTAACAAAATCAAATTTAATATATTTTATTATAAAATGAGAAAATTTGTGAACATAATTAAAGAAAAGTTTAAACAAGAAAACTATATTTACATCATCAAGTATGGAATTTTAAAACTTTTACACCAAATTTTTTGACAAATATATATAGGTTTATTTTTATAAATAGTTAAAAATTAAGTAAATACATTTACGAAAATAAACATATGTGTATAGTCATTATTATAAACATTTAAAATTAAGTAAATGATGTGCTTACATTAAATTTAATAAAGGTGTATTATAAAATGAGAAAATTTGTAAACACAAGTAAAAAAGGTTTAAAGAAGAAAACTATATTTACATTACCAAGTATGGAATTTTTACACCTAAATTCCTAACAAACACATATATCGGTTTCTTTTTATAGATAGTTAAAAATTAAATAAAAATGTTTATAAAAATATTTGTTCATTTTTATAAATAGTTAAAAACTTAATTTAATTGTGTACTTACTCTAAAATTAATAAGATTCTATTAAAAAAAATGAGAAAATTTATACAAAATAACTAAAAAAATTTAAACAAGAAAATCATACTAACATCACCCAGTAAGGCATTTTCTATATAGTGGATACCTAAATTTATATAAAGTTTAATAAGATAATAAGAGTAACTATAAAGTTTACCGTTCCTGATATTTCACTGCGACGATTCTTCACTGTTCAATTGCTATAACCAAGTCTTCATTAAAATCGAAAGACCATCCCGTAAGACTCTCATCTAGTCTAAATTATTATAATTTAGACTAGATGTTTTTTCCTTTTAATCTTGCACTAGAACATCATGAATGAAAATTCTCTAAGGGTGTGTTTGATTCTAAGTTGGGGAAAGGAAAAAAAAAGTGCTTGTCCGAAAAACATTTTCATCTAGAAAATGATTCTTTTGAAACATTTTCCAAGTTTTCTACTGTTTGGTTCACCAAAGAAAATAAAGTTAGTTTTCTCATGTTGTTATTTTCCGTTGTTTGTTTGGCATATAGAAAATATATTTACTAAATATTTATTTGTAAAACGTTATTGGTAACATCATACTGCATTAAATTAAATATAGATTTATCTCAAAAGCTTGAAAATGATTCAAATACTTGTCCTACTTTATCTTCATTACAAAAATTTAAATGACTTGCTAAATATCGCCATAGTAGATGTCTTCAGTTCCAAAGAGTGTCCTCCGTAAGCAACTACAAACTTAATCAAACAAATACGATAATTCTTAACCCTCTATCACTCTTTTGACAACTTCCTTTTTAGCCATCTTCCTCGAGTTGTCTCAAAGCTGAGATAGTTGATCTTATGGAACACCTATAATTTTGAACCTTCAAGCACATTAATCATTCATCCAATCTGGGTATAGGGAATTTGTATTTCACTTGATCTGGTTGATAGCTCGATTGTCTGTCCAATGCGCCATGCTTTCTTTCCAACTTTGTCTTTGTCATCTTTGTCTTTGTTTGGAACCAAGAGGGTAGGTACTGCACATGATCTCATGTTCTCTCTAGTCACAATTTTTTTTTAGCAATTCTTCAATTTGCTCCCTTAAAATTTCATTCTCTGTCGAGTTCACCCAGTAATGGGGAAGATTTGGTAGACTAGCTTCTGGTACCAAATCAATTTGATGTTGTATTTTCCTTGTAGAAGGAAGTTCCTTGGGCGACTTCTCATAAATGAGTTCTTGAAAATCATCTAATAGTTGTTTCACCTTTGGGTGGATTTGTTCATCTTCTCTACTCACTGGTAACAATCTTTTTATGAAACTTAGATTAAAAAAAACATTACCTTCTTTTATTGCCCCCTCAATATCTTGATCGTTGTTAGTTAAAGTTAAAAAACTAATGCCTTGGGTCTTGGTGTACTGGATGACGAGGCAGTGATTATAATTTTTCGATTATTCAAGGTGAATAATACCATATTATCTCTTCCTTCAGTGTTGAATGTGAGTTAGTAAGTTAGGTCATGCATAACTAGAATAGGACTGACTTTTAATCTGGCGTGCAGGAGAAGACATTCGGAGTTAAGCGTAGTAAGTTAAGGAAATCGCATTAGTAAGCCTAGGATTACACTAACGATAACAAGATTGTTCGATCAATGTTCTTCTGCGTTTGCAGAGACAAAAGGAAGAAACGATAACTGATCCAAAACTAGAGTTCATTCAAGAAAGAAGAATGATATGAAAGTCAGCCAGAAAAATAAAAGCTATTAAAAAGGGTTATTTCCCAAATAGCACCCAACTTTGTGACCAGCTTCCTGCCTAGCCCCCTACTTTATCAAAAATACCAGATGGCCCCCTTTTTCATTTACCGTTATAACTCCGTTAACCAGTCATCATTTCTCTTTCCTCCATCTCATTACCTCTCTCTGCCACCTCACTTTTTCGCCAGCTCATCGTCTTCACCGGCGAAAGTCGTCGGCCGACCAATTTTTCGACCGACGACCTTCAAACATATAATTTTTTTTTATATCTCTCTCTCTCTAAAAATAAATCTCCCCTCTCTCTTTAGATCTGGTTCACCAGATCTAGGTCTGTTCGCAGACCTTCATGAGGTCTGCCTGCGAACAGACCTTCATGGAGGTCTGCGAACAAGCCATTAAAGGTTTGTTCGCAACCAGATCTGGTTCACCAGATCTAGAGAGAGAGAAGAGAGATTTTTTTTTTAAAAAAATTCTTTTTTATAATGAGAGAGAGAGAGAGGAGAAGCAAAAAAATTTTTTTTTTTTTATGTTTAAAGGTCACCGACCGTGAAATTGGTCGGCGGGCGAGTTTCGTCGGTGAAGACGATAAGATGGCGAGAAAGTGAGGTGGCAGAGAGATGTAATGAGATGGAGGAGAGAGAAATGATGACTGGTTAATGGAGTTATAACGGTAACTCAAAAAGGGGGCCATCTGGGTATTTTTGGTAAAGTAAGGGGTTAGGCAGGAAGTTGGTCACAAAGTTGGGGGCTATTTGAGAAATAACCCTATTAAAAACCACATGCACTCGGATAAATCAGAGTCTCTCTTCGGGGGGAGAAGGGCCCTGGGGACCACCAGGACGGTGCTGATGGACAGAGAAAGTAGAGCCATCATTGGAGTCATCATCCACCCGAATCACAGGGTCGACAACCTCATCTTCCCACTCGTCGTCGCTGAAAGGAAGGCTCCCTCTAATACCCCTCTCAGCTGCAACAGAAACGACGAGCTCGACCACCTTTCCCTTGTTGTTCCGACATAAGGGAGAAGACTCATCAGGGGCGTAAAAGCGACGAGCACATTCCCAAGCAGCTTTGAAGCTCAGCTTATGTTGCTTCCTCAAGATGTTTGAAAATTCATCCCCATACTTGAAGCTGGCAATCACCTTCTCCCTGTTAAAATTGGCTAGCTCGAGAATATTGCGGCGAGATTTCTGAGTGAGAGTTTGTCTTTCTCCCTCTGGACAAGGAGACCAGCTTCCCTCTCCTTATAAACCTTGAGGTGCTTCCCCAAAGGGGAAACACGAGCATTTGATTGCTCAAATTGCAGCTCAGAGTTAGACTCAGATTGCTCAACCTTTAGTTTCCAAGATTCTCTATCAGCAACAAAGACCTTCAAGTCAGTGCTCAAAATCTCGGCTTCGACCTTGAAAGATTGGGCTTCTTGCTCAAATCGCTGCCTCTCACCCTCCAGACATTCAATCTGGCTCAAATAAGAAGCGACGTCCGGCTAGCACATGAGCCCTGCAACAAAACACTATTAGTCAAGAAAGACACAAACACTGATAAATTAAACAGAAGGAATAAAATACCTCGCCCCGAAGATGCTGGTCGAGGCCATCAACGACGACGGTCACCCAACGACAAAAGTCCTTAGGCCAGTGGCGGAGGAAATGTCCTTCGATCAAAGATGCAATGCTAGCAATTTTTCGGATAGGACAATTGATGAAGAATATCATCAAGTCCGGATGATTTAAGGGTCGTATTGTTTAGCTATAAACCAAATACGATTGTCAAATAATGAAGCGATTCGTGGCTAACTTCGTCCGGATCCTACAAAGGGTTACAAAAATAATGTCAACTTGATCGGAAGATATGACTAGAGGGATGAGACATATATGCGTGGGTAAGACCCATAAATATGTTCCTAAGACCTAAAGGAAGTTTGGGCAATGATAGTACAAAAGGGCCGAATAAGAGTTATTTGGGTCGGGCACCTAAAAGGGTCTTTTGGGCCCATTATAGGGGTCGGCCTAGCTTGGTCGACCAGCCTAAGGGGACCAGCCAGATCTGCCCTTTTAGGGCATATATTGGCCGACCCAAAGTAAGGGAATTGAGAAATAGAAAGTAGTTTCTATTTTCGACTATTTCCTAAATCTTATTCAAAAAGGCTTTTAGGGAAACCCAATTAAGGTTTTAATCTAACTTAGGGTTCTATATATTTTCTCTTAAGAGTTGAATAAGGTGTGGAGAATTCTGGAGGAGCTATCTTATTCTACACCATCAAGTAGAGTAAGAAACAGAGATAATTTTCAAACTATCTATCTAGTCAAAGAAGAAGTGTTCTTCATCAAACCACCATTGGAGTTATAGCTAGCAACAAGGTGGGATATCAAGTTGATCCTTTGGGTGTCTCAAGTAGAGGAGCTACAATTAGAGCTCTTGGTCTTTGAATTCGATTGGGAAGGTTCGAGGAAAAATTTAGCGATTAATGTAATCTCTAAATCAAACTAACTTAGCTATAATTATTAGCTTATATATGAGATCATGGGGATACTAGTGTTAGACATTAGATGTCTGAGATTCCGATACCAACACTAGGAGACCACATAACCCAACAGTGGCGTCAGAGCCTCTTGTACATAGCTAATTTTGGCTAAGTTTCTCGGACCAATCTATCTTTGGTTTGATAGATAGATGTGTCTAAATGTGTGTTAGGCATCAATTTGTTTAGTTTGAATGTGATTTAAAGTTATTCAAATTGGTTTTCAAAGTTGATGATTGAAAAGGGTTTCAAAGATTCGATTTTGATTGATTTCGGTTTTGAAAGTGTTTTCGAAAGAGTTGATTTTCATTGATTTTAAAAGTTTCTTGAAAATCAAATTTTGGGATTTAGATGGTTTCTAAAAGATTGGGGCAACATCTATTGGGAATAGCAAAAAGGAAAAAAACTTGGAAACATCAAGTTTTAGAAGTTTCTAAAACTTGAAAGTTGTTGGACGCGTCCAGGACGCGACAAGGAAGCTTCCAAGACGTGTCTAGGAAGCTTCTAGGTCACGTCCCAACCCCTACGGGCCAGAACAAGTCTGGCGCAGGCCAAGGACCACTTGGCTCGGGCCAGACCATGCTGGCCCATGGCCGAGACATGCTTGGCCCGTTCCATTGCATGTCCTTGGCCTTGGCCGAGACAAGCCCATGGGCTTGGGCCGAGAGTGTCTTGGGCCTTCGCCAATGCTTGTCCCCGGCATTCCAGGATAGGCGTCGGGCAACGGGCTAAGTTGTTCGGGTCTTGACCCGAGTGAGACTTATTCCGACGAAAGTCTTATTTTTCTCCCGGTCCTACCCAAATATTAACGAAATTGTACCGGGCCACTGGAAAGGATTTTCTTAAAATTGATTTTGGAAATCATTAAAAGTCAAACCAATTTTTTCTGAAATTGACACGGACCCTCATAAGGGCCAAACGGAATTTTTCTTAAAGTTGATTTTGGAAATCATTAAAGACAAAACCAAAACATTAGTCGAATTCTTCGAATATAGACTTAAGGTCCGTATGTGACATAGAGATATCGATAAAAGTATATCCCGGATAATCATGCATAAATAGTTGTTAGCCTTGAATATTATATGAATGTATGTGATGTGAATGCGTGAACTAGTATGATCATAAAAAGTTGTTTTCTTTCATTCTTGTTTTAAGCACGGATGGGCACAAGTTGTAATAATTTTAATTTCAAGTTTTATACGATCTGCGAATCATTAGTCTTATAATTAGAGTTTAGGGTCTATGAGTCCATTGAAGAAACTCAAGGATAGGATCCTGATTCAAGTGGGAGAAATCAATGGAGGTTCGGGATGGTGATCCAGGCGAACAAAGGCGAAAGCAAGAAGAATCCTAAGAAGATTAGATCTTTTAGGAATAGGGGCCATACTAGGATTCATATATGCTTGATTTACTTTCTCCCGCGCATTTACTTATTTATTTACGTTTTATGTCGTGGATGTTAGTTAGGCTAAATAGTTCAATATAACACATGCTAGACAAAACACAAAAGTCCCTAAAAGTAATTTTGAGTAAAATGTCTACCTAGATTAAGACACTCATTGATCCCTTGTTCGTGATGGTGAGTCTGCCTCAGCAGGGTTCTATCTCTACCTTGCGACAATGCGGGTAGTATGGCAGAGGTCTACACGTCTAAATGGTTTTACTCAACGAGGTCAGCAAAAGAGTTTTGGATACTCGAGGCAAAAGGATGGATAAGGCATTCATTAATGCAGTCTATCAACCAAGAGTATGATCAGTGAAGTAGTTCACTCACTCATGACGACGGGGTTGAGGGCAGGGCCCTAGTCCGCTTAACTTCGAAAAACTGGGATCTTGGAATCACGTTATTTAATCAGAGACGGTTTTATATTGAATAATGTGGGAAAACTAAAATTTTCCAAAAACGATAATGAGTTTAAAACTTTGCAATTCTTTCTTGTAGTTTTAGTGACATATTAGAAAATTAGTTTTCTAACCTACGGTCAATCCTGAAGAAGGAGTTGAACGAAAGCAACTTTCTTGAATAGAAATGAATTCGAGAATGGTTCCCAGATTTAAAAATAAAGAAAGCGTCCTAGAATATCCAATCCCAACGTTGACTCATACCGGATAAGGTTAAAAGCCTTTTGCAAACAATCGTATAACATTCTCTTTGGAAGAGTTATGGATGCTAGCATGACCATTAAGACAAACTGAGGAAGAAGTTCCTACATAAGTTATTAATAGAGAGGTACGAGACCTCTAAGGCAATCTTGTGGTCATCTTAACGAAGAACCGAAAGGTTTTCATATTTTCGATATGACTTGTCTATTCGAAAACTTGAAACAACTCGGCTTTCCCTTGTTAAGATATGACAACAGAATTTATCTATCATCCAGTTCAATACTTATTGAACAAAGATAGATAAGACCTTAGGTGAGTCACTCAGATTGTTATAAACAACTTAGCAGAACACACAGGAACTTCGAATCTAAGAAAAGTTATTGGGATTTAGAACAAGGAATCTAAGAAAGAGTTCTTGAGATTCTAAAGGGCAAAGGGTCAGTCAAGAGAGACAAACAACTGATCAAGGAAGGCAAATAGGTTGCGGAGTCCATGATCAAGATTGTTCCTCATTATTGTAAATGACTAAAACAATGGCTAGACCATTTAAAAGGAAACGACCCTTAGCACCTGGAGG
Source organism: Eschscholzia californica subsp. californica (assembly GCA_002897215.1). Classification (NCBI taxonomy): domain Eukaryota; kingdom Viridiplantae; phylum Streptophyta; class Magnoliopsida; order Ranunculales; family Papaveraceae; genus Eschscholzia; species Eschscholzia californica. The sequence continues at coordinate 29,392 of BEHA01050392.1, read as the reverse complement.
ACAAAAGGAATGGAATAATGAATTCCGATTCCAGGTGTTTAAGACTGGATGTGCGGCTCAGTAGTGGCTTAAGGGAACTTATTACTTGACTAAAAGAGAGATGGGCTCTTTAATAGCTAATGAAGCAAATGTTGCTGAAATAGCTATAAAGTCCTATAGTCTTCTCTTAGACACTGATTTAGTTTAGAACTTAATAGTAATTATTTTGTTCTCCTGGAAACATCTATGTTTTAAACCAGTGGTAAATTGACAGAAGGTTCTAGAAGAACCGAAATTGTTAACATTGATAATGGATAAAATCAAAACATTCAAACTCGTTAACTCTAGCAATGTCGCTTTTGTCTTAAAAGACCGAACGACAAAGTCACCCTTTTCAGAAAAGCATGGAGACTAGTAAACTATTGAGACTCATACTTGGTTATGCAGACGCATAAGTTTACTTGCAGAAGTTAAAGAAAGCTACTTCAACACGTACTCTGACAATTTCATGAAGCACGGAAACGTACAAGTCATAAAGTATAAGTCGGAATGTTTGAAAAGCTCAAACAAAGTACAAACCGAAGTGAAGAATCTCCTTGACAAGAAAATATAAGTCATCCGATTGGAATGGTGAAAATTTGAGTCAAGAATTTGATAACCATCAAAGAGTTGAGAAATGATTTCTTAACTTAATCCATGGAACACATCTGATGGATGGTGGGTCCAATGGGAGTAATCGAACACTGCTATGCATGATCCGATAAATGATAGGTTTAAGCCAGTCTTCCGAAAGTTTTGGTGATATATTCTAGAAACGATCATTTTCTCACTTTACCTACTTCGTCTAAAGCAAGGCTTGTGTAAAAATGTTATACAAGGATACAAAATTAGCTAAGTCTGATGCAATTTCTTTAGAAATAAATTTGGGCTTTTCCACAACCGATCATAGAACAAAGTGTTTGTTGCTCGTGATGGTATTCTTATAGTAAATAGCGTAACGAGGTACTAATTATTACAAGAATAAGTAGGAGAAAAGTACAAGTCGAATTAGTTCGACCATGAATAATCATGAGGAATGTACAGGCCAAATAAGTTCGACCAAGAGCAATAAAACTATTAAAAACAGTTAATCGCGATTTCTTAGAAAAGGAAATAAAAGGTAAAGATAGATTAACTTTAATTATCAACCACAAAATGATTGAGATTCGCAGGAGAACTCTCAAGAAGTTGAAAGTTGCTCAAAACATGAATATCTCAAGGAGTTAAGAGTATTCCAAATTGTTGTTCAAAAGCCCTTAAGGTCAAAAGCTTATCTTACAAGCTCAGAAGATTAAACTCTTATTGTAGAAGATACAAGACCTACACAGAGACGGAAACCAACTCTAGCTTTTGGCTTCAAGCCAAAATAATCATGGAATCCATATCTCATCAAGTTTTGGAAATTGATATTTGTCAATGGAGTAAAACTCATTCGACGGAAAATTTGTTTTCTAGAGAAGAAAGCAGAGAAGGATGAAAATATTGGAGTTTCCCAAAATAGACAAAGAAGAAAAGGTTCATACCAAGAGTCTATGAACAAGATCCTTTTCAGTCTAAATTTTGTCCACACTAACATAGTAAAGTCAAGAATCGTTCTCCCTAATAAGATTACGGAAGTAAAAGGTTAACGACTTAAGAAGTTAGTGAAACACGCAGGCTGCGGGAATCCGTCGAAGGATTGAAGCAGGAAAGAGTTGAAATTTTTGATTCAACGAGGTAATCAAAGATGTTTGACTCCTGAAGAAGAGAATCTTGAACCTCGAGGTTTCAAGAAGGTAAGTGGGAGTAACAGACTTTCTAGGTCTGGTATGCAGAGTACATACCATAAATTGAGAACAACATAAAAATGTTGTAGACAGTTAAAAGCTGACTGAATAAAGCACCACATACAAAAGGATGAAATGTTTTTGGGCATCAAGGATCTATAAGCATAGATCGAGAGGATGATAGGATTTAAGTTAAGAAACTTGGTACGCCAAAATTCTTAAAGTCCGAACTCGAAGACTCTGTAAGAGAAATTTGACTCAAAACTCATGACAGAGAGCGAAGCAAGACTCAGAGTCCAAAAGGCCTTGATGAGCAAGCACGCATGAGAAAGATGTTTATGCCTGGAACATTAAATCGATCATGTAGGACATGATTAGCATTAAGACATCTCAAACACTAAAGAGACGTCGACATCCAAGTTCAGAGTAGGTAGTCTGAACCGCTATTTATGAAGATCCTAAAAGGCTGCAGGATGAAGTAGTATAAAAGTTAAACTAGTCACACATTGCAAACTTTCAGACATGGATGGAAAGTAGGCCTGAAAGTGTTTCGAGCCGGGAACTGTTGCAGATTCTACAAGCAAAAGAATGAAATTAAAAGCCTTAACGCTAGTAAAGGGTTACTAGTAATTATCAAAATTAAAGAAAACGACCTTCAATTAATTGATAATTAAAAAAGTTTAATCAGACTACATCCATAGTCAAGTGAACTGTCACCTAAGACAAAGTATGATAATCATACATAAGTCTAAGGCATAAGGTATATTCTGGAAATAACCTTGACTAGTTAATTGAGTGGGTAAAAGGGGTTTTACAGAAGAGGCTCAAATTTACAAACTCTCGTTATCAGAAATAAATTAGTTGTTTCCTCGTCGTCTAAATTTGGTTTAGTATTTAAACGACAGTCCATGGATAATAAAACATTATAAATAGGTTTGTCAGATACGTGATCTGATGAATGAAACCATATTAAGTGAACTTCGAATATTTCATTATCATGTCCCTAGTCCAAGTCATTGCATGGACAACAATGAGTTACGAAGACTAACACGTAGGTCGCTGTTTGGGAGTACAAGAATGGATTGTGTCGTCCTAATTAAATTAGGAAAAAGTATCTCAAGGCCACTTGATGATTAGCAACTGAAAATGCGTGGCGGCGCTCAAATGGATTAAAGGTTAGTCATTTTTTTTAACAGTTGTACTCGGGATCAAGAAAGTCGAAAGATGTGACGTATCAGATGGAATACAAATTGACACGGGATTCGAGCATTCCACTTGTTCTAAGTACAAGTGGGAGACTGAAGGAGATGTCCTGTGACCTAAGATGCAATACGAGCAATTTGTCGGATAGGACAATTGATGAAGAATATCATCAAGTCCGGATGATTTAAGGGTCGTATTGTTTAGCTATAACCCAACTACGATTGTCAAATAACGAAGCGATTCGTGGCTAACTTCGTTTGAATCTTAAAAAGGATTACACAAAGAGTGTCAACTTGCTCGGAAGATATGACTAGAGGGATGAGACATATATGCGTGGGTAAGACCCATAAATATGTTCCTAGGCCTAAAAGAAGTTTGGGCAAAGATAGTACAAAAAGGCTGAGTAAGAGTTATTTGGATCGGGCACCTAAAAGGGTCTTTTGGGCCCATTATAGGAGTTGGCCTAACTTGGCCGACCAACCTAAGGGGACCAGCCAGATCTACCCTTTTAGGGCATACCTTGGCCGGTTCAAAGTAAGGGAATTAGAAAATAGAAAGTAATTTCTATTTTCGACTATTTCCTAAATCTTATTCGAATGGGCGTTTAGGGAAACCTAATTAGGGTTTTACTCTAACGTAGGATTCTATATATTGTCTCTTGAGAATTGAATAAAGTGTGGAAAATTCCCAAGGTGTTCTCTTATTCTACAACATCAAGTAGATTAAGAAAAGAAGAATTATCCCAACTATCTATCTAGTCAAGAAGAAGGTGTTCTTCATCTAACCACCATTAGTGTTCAACCTAACAACAAGATGGGAGATCAAAGATGATTGCTCGGTGTCCCAAGTAGAGGAGATACAATTGGAGCTCTTGGTCTTCTCAAAAGCGACTGGAAAGGTTTGAGGGAAAACTAGCGGTTAAGGTAATCACTAACTCTTAGTTCATCATTAGCTTATGCATGAGATCCTGGGGATATTAGTGTTAGACATGTTAGATGTCTGAGATTCCACTACCAACAGTAGGAGACCACATAACCCAACTAGTGGGCCATCCGAGAAGGCAGCTCAACAACGGCGAGACCCTTCCCTTTATCATCCCTAGAGACACTACTAGCTTTAGCTCTGGAAGCCACAACCCCATTCCTGGCGAGAGGAACTCCACCCAAAACAGAACCCTGAGGAGCTGAAGGGCTGACAGGGTTGCGCGGTTCGCGAATGGTGATACCGGTGAAGCTCCAATCAGACATCGATTTAGTACGAGGCTTCTTGATGGAAGAAGAAGACGGTGGAGAACCAGTCCTACCCCGTTTCCTCAAAGAAACTGAAAAACAAGAAACATAAGCGATGAACAGGACGAAGATAAAAAGTCAGAAAGTCAAAGAAAAATGAAACAATATACCTGGGTAAGAAGGGATCACATCAACATTGAGGAGAGCATTTCATATTTTTGATAAGTCGTTACCATTTCATATTACAATGCAATTATTTCTTGCTAATCTCTTTTCTTCAATTTGTAATTGATCTTCACCAATTTTTGTCACTTTCCATCTCTTTAGTGTTAGTGGCTTAATGTGGCAATCACATATTGTTTAATCTTTCGCCTAATTAATTATGTAGTCTATTAAAAAATGTATAATTGTTTTCTGTGAAATAATTTATATTGAATCTTCTTTGACATTGAGATGTAAAACATTAACGACGGCGAAGCCAAAAGGGCTCTACCGCGTCCGTAGGATGCGGTGGACACCTAGTATATATATATATATATATATTTATCTCTGTTTGATCTTTGATTATGTTGTTCCTTCTTATTTTTCTTCCTAACTCAAAATAGTTCTTAATAATTTTGCTATTGACCGATGTTTTTTTCTTCAGAAATCATCTGAGCATGTCGAAACCACCAAAAAATGAAGTGAACACTCTGAAAACAATAAAATCAAGTGAACATTTAGAGTCCTCGAAAATAAATAGAATCCGTGAAATACTTGTCCAAATGTTTTCTTTTTTCGAGATTGGACTTCAAGAATCATTACATTTCAATGGCATTGATACATCATAATATAATTGATACATCATAATATAATATGCAACACATCATGAATTTGAATAAGCTCTAACCCCCAATTAAGACATCTTGGGTCATAGAAGTCATATAAAGACCCTTAGGGCCATCCTACGGGGCCTGAAAGCCTCATCTACTTGTACCTTTACTTTATTTATTGCCTAAATTACATGGGATAATCTTGATAACAAACTGCTTCCAATGACACTCGGTCCCACGTCCTCATGGGCTTAAGAGGGAGTGTCCAACCACTGCACTAAAAAGTGGTGGATAATACTTGTCGAAAATTCAGGCTTGGGTGGGGGGGGGG
>BEHA01050392.1:0-17864 GCA_002897215.1 Eschscholzia californica subsp. californica | reverse complement strand
TTTTTTGTTGAAAAAAGTTGCTCCTAAACTTGGGAGCCGAGGAGCCAAAAAGGAATAAACCCTTTTATCATATTAAAATTTAAACTTCCACTTAGTATTTACTTTTATGTTCCCTTGGATTGATTGTCATTTCGTAGTTAACAATACTAGTTGACTCCTTTTCTCTCCCTTCGTAAAGTCTCTAGCATTAAACATCCTGTAAGATCATAAATAAGATGTATATACACGTTTTTGTTGTTGTGAAAACAAGAGAGAGCAAGAGAAAAGCAATAAAAATATAAACCAAGATATAAATGACAGGACGAACAAGATTTTATTCTAACTAGGTTTCTGTCGCGTCCGTAGCCGTAACATTCTCAAATTCTTCCTACAAATTAAAAACTTCCATAATTTTAAAGAAGATAGAATTGCAGAGAATAGAGAGAGAAATATAATATACAGAGAGAAAAATAATCCTATGGGTATTGTAACTTATTTAGTGGAAAGATTCCAAACAGACTAATTTAGTGGGGCGGTAGTTATTTTAGGGATATCCTAACTATATTTAATTTTTTAATTAATGACACTATTACCCTTCCCTTTTGAGTTTATTTACATAAAGAGGGATTGATACTAGCGATCGGATGTGATCTCTATCAAGCTCCCAACAAAAATGGACGACAAACTTATCCAAAATAATTGACTGACCTGTTTTTATATATTAGATTTTTGTAGATGCTTTCTCTAATTTGGTATATGACGTTCATTAGCTGGAAACATGTTTTAGTAGGTTTTTTTGAGGAGTTACATATCTAATTGATAGACACAGTTAATGGTGCTTGAATATATAGTAATGCTGTGGTGGTCATCCACCATAAATAAAATATTTACAATACTCTCCTTGGATGTCCACCAAATCAAAAATTGTCTCATTAAAACTTTACCAAGAAAACCCAATGGAACAAATCATAGTGAAGGGAAAAGAGTACACATTCTGTATTTTTGTAAATCTTGGAAGGAACATATAATCTGCCTCAAGAAAACCGTGTTAAGAGAAATCCTGTAGAAAAAAAATCTTAACGAAGGAAAAATAGTACAATATGTGAATGCAATATTTAGTGTCTTCATAAACTTGTTCCCCTTCATGTAAGTTCAGTGTATTATTAAATTTTTCGTCGACATTTATTGTTGGTACAGATACACAAAAATATTACAGTGATATTCGGCATTTCAAGTTGCATTAATATAATGCTTTAAGTCTCTCTCTCAAAAAAGAAATATAATGCTTCAAGTTTATGCGAACTTTAGATTCCAGCTTTTTAAAATCCTTGAGGGATTCAGTTGAACTTGCTCTCTAGTGATTAATATTTGTGCAACATGTACATCGATATGATAATTATAACATCTTGTGAAATTGATGTACTTATCACATTTTCTTATGATTCAGTATAAATTGTATGCACAATCCACCCGACACACATAATAGGTGTTAAAATTCATTTTTTAATGACTACCGTTTTACGGTAGAGTTGTCTCGCTAAAATCTTGTCAGAAAAATTCAGTCGCGTAAAACCTGAATGAAAGAAAAAAATGCTACAACTTTTTAAAAATTAGAACAATATATTACACATAGTTGTCTCATTAAACCTTGACAAAGTCATATGTAATGAATTATTTCGTCAAAAGTTGACCTATTATAATAAAGTGATTTAGGATCAATATGATCATATGTATAGAGTAATTTAAGATAAATACGGTCTAAGTAGCTACTACTTTCAGAAAATACATCGTCCGAAATGATTTATTTGATCTCATAAATTTCCACAACGTGCATATATTACATTGAGCTTTCTCATTCGGGTGCCACATTCCTCACTAAGGGTCATTTTCTCTTTCCAGACTTATCTCTTCGTGATATTTTATTTAGGAACATGAATCACATTTAGAAAATCTCATAAAAGAATTTAGAAGGAATCTATAAACTTAAACAAAATCTTTCTAGGGATCTAAACCCTAAACTCCTTCCGAGTGTTTCTTCTTTTCTCCATCTTCTTTTCCAAAACTTTGTTGTGTTTAGAAGTGATGAAAAATATGTTTTAGAGCTCAAATTTAACTAATTTCTAGGGTTTAAAATGGTTTACCTCTCTTAGGCAGGATTAATGGATGAAAGAATTGTCTTGGACGTCCCATGAAATATGTATTAAGAGCTTCTAGAGATTTTGCTTGATGATTTCTAGGTTTAGAATGTTTTCCCCTCTTTATCTCTCTAACTTTCTTTCTGATGTTTTTTTCCTCGTTATCTCTCTAACTTAAATTTTTTTTACCTAAAGTTATTTTTGTAAATTGTAAATATTTTCTGTATTCTCCATAGAAAAATATGCCCTGGAAATTTTACAAAGAAACATGGATTCTCCAGAGAATTTATTCCTCGGAGATATTTTTGTATTCCCCAAAGTTGCTGCCTTAATTATTTGAGTCGAATGTCAAAAATTGGTTAACAAACAAAAACACATTTCGGAAATAATTCTCTTTTGTGGGAATCTGGGTGTCACTTCACTAAAACTACATATGATAGCTACTTGATCTTTAATTATAATATAAAGATATATAATTATAATTCATGTACACATATTACTCCCTCGTCTCAAAATTAAGACTCTCATATTGGGATTCCAACTTATTTTCATATTTTTCTTCTTCCACGTTTACTCTTTTTTATTTGATAACTTTTCTTGAAATAATTCAAAGATTACAATTTTCATTCTAGAAATACATGTAACCATTTATTGCTAATTTAATTTCTCACTTGATTGCAACCAAATTTCTAGTGGTGAGTCAATCAAATTTCATTATTGATAATTTAGAGTAATAATAATAATCTAAAAGAATGAATTTGTTTACTAGAAAAACAAATTTTTTTATTGAAAATAATCAAATGTCTTAATTGCTTAATTAATGCACCATATATTGGAAATATATAAGAAAGGGTATTTATGAAAAATTAAGGGATTTTATGTGATGTATAAGAAATGAGACTCTTAATTTGAGACATCTAAAAAAAGAATAGTGGACTCTTAATTTGGGACAGAGGGAGTAATAAAGATTAAACTACCCCTTTGTGTACCTAATTCTTTAATTTTCTCATTAAAATTTAAATGTAAATACGGAGTATATAACTTTTTCACTACATATTTCGATAAAATATATGTATTTAGAAAATATTTTTCACTATCTTTCTAACTTGATCTACTTTCATCAATACATTTTTCTCAAAAGTCCCCCAAGAAAACATATGATGTTGTGTTTTACATTTTTTTTTGCAAAATAGTTATCAATTTTGCAATCTAGGTCTAAATCTCGCAATCTCAGTTTACAGATTTGGCTAACTTGTTTTGCATAATGCAAAACCAGACCTGATTTTGCAAAAGTTGGTTAGCATAATGCAAAACCTGGCCTACTGATTTTGCGAAGTTAGTTCACAGAAATCAAACTCCGTTTGCGTATCTTGCAAAGTGGGTTTGTAGTATATAAATTAGGTTTGGAAATCTTACAAACTCAGTTTGCATACTCGGTTCGTATATCTGAGAAACTCGGTTGTAAATTGCAAACTCAGTTTGCAGATCTGGAACAAACATAACGATTTAAATTTCCATCTTCTTCAAATCTGATGAAGCGTTGTTCTTCTTCTTCATAATCAGATGTTAATGAACAATGAAAATAAATCAAAGTCTTCGTCTATAATCGAACAGAAAAAAAATAGTGAAACAAATTGAAGCAGTGGCCTCTGAAAATGTAATATCTTATAATTCGTGATCAAAATCTGATCAGATATACAAACTTTAATGCAGTAAACAAGTTAGAGAGAGCTGAAGGAGATCAATGAAGCTTTTTTTTCCAGATTTTGATGGAGCTTCGTCTTCCTTTACGTTTCTAAAAGATTTTTCTTCAACGAAATATGATTGTAAGTGTTCTTGAACATCAATTAATCAAGTACTTTGTAAGTGTTCTCTGTTCATCGCCTAAATACCTAAATGATTTAGATTTAGGCTTTCGAATTCTCCATCTTTCAGTTTTACAATCTTCATACATCCTCTTATGATTCATCATAAATCCTAAAAGACTAGATCAATTTTTTGAGTTTCATGTTTCTAGATCAGATTTTAGTATTGCTGCAACAAGAAGCTTAAATCATCAAGAAAGGGACGAAATTAAGGGGGTAGTGATGAGAAAATAAGAAAATAAGCCTATTTTAACCTTAATATCTGGAAGGGTTATTTTAAAAAGAAAAAAGAGAAAACATGACTTAATTGATAAAGAGAAATTTGGTCAAAACTCCTTATAAATTTTTTGATTTGGTGAAAATGGATCAGTCAATTTTTTTTAGTCTTCAGCTCCCTGAGTATTTTTTTTAATTTGTAAATACTTGCGACAAGTTTGCAACGCCTTGCGACAAATTTCCTGATTAATAAATATATTATTTCACGCATAAGTCACAGTTACACTAATAAATTAACCTTCTTTTTTTACTTATTTTAAAAAGTGATCATTACCTTTTCTTTTTTTGGCTTATAATATCTTCCAATATTTTGACTTGAATGTCCATTTTGTAGAGAATTTTTTGTTCAAACTTCAAATGCCTCGCTAATGCTAAGGTGTTCAAGGAATAAAAAAGAATGTGAACAGAAGTTCATAATAACACCAACCATTCTAGCAACTAGCTTGAATTTGAGCATTTTACTTGTACACTAAGTTCTCATGTAATGGTTTTTACATCAATCAACTAAAACATAAACACCTGTAACATCTTTTGTTTGCATCAATAAATAAAATCTATCTTATTTTTCAAACTATTGAAAGTAAATATTTTCATGAGATAAGTTCATATCAAATGGTAGCAAATATCTTTCAACAAAAAATAAAAATGGCAGCAAATATGATGTAACGCCCCAAGCCTTAACAGTTGCCGATATTGTCCCCGCTTTAACCACCTCACACAGGTACGGGGTTTTGTCCTTGGCGAAGGCACCACAAGCCCACCCAAAAGGCCTCGGTACTTACTAAGCTTGAGCTTACACATATAGCCCAGTCTCTGGACACTCTTGCGAGCAATGTGGGACTATTACAATCCCCCACCCTCAGCGAAGAGCCGTCCTCGGCTCTGATACCACTTTGTAACGCCCCAAGCCTTAGCAGTTGCCGATATTGTCCCCGCTTTAACCACCTCACACAGGTACGGGGTTTTGTCCTTGGCGAAGGCACCACAAGCCTACCCAAAAGGCCTCGGTACTTACTAAGCTTGAGCTTACACATATGAATCCGAATCGGTAAGATACATTTTGTTATCCCGTAGAATTCAACCACCTACGTGACAACACGCCAACACGGACTACAGTGGATGGTTGAAGCGATTACACGGCCTATATAATACTCTTATTATGTCGGTCATGATTAAGTTGTACAACTAATTAAACTTTACTAAACTTAAGAAGTATCTAAAACCACATTGTTTTTTAGTTGAGATATCACTTCTAAATTTATTTATTTTTGAATCAACAACAGCTTGATGAATCTCAAGGTTTAGGGAGAATCTTATGAGAAATATTTTATGGTATTATCATTTCAACTTCAAAAGAGAAGTATCATGCTAGCAAAACCTGGCAGGTGCACTGCCAACTGAAATCCTAGATAAGCACATGAAATTTGAAACGACACCAGGGCCGTGCCTGAGGTTTTAGAGGCCCAGTGCAAAACATTAGTTAGGCCCCGTTCTGTAAAAAATAAAGTAAAAAATTACATCAAAAATAACAAAATTGAAGTTTCTTCTCTTTTCGAATTGTGTAGCGAAAACATTATACTAGATTTGAAGTATGACTTTCAGTATGGATAAATTATCTTTCGTTCCTCTTTTGCGTGTAAAAGAAATACAAGTATAATAAAAGTATAAATTGACTTAAGTTAAACATCATTCTTTGATTAATGTATTAATTTATTAGAAACGATGCAAAATAAACAATCCAAAATAGTTGAACACTTATATTGATTAATATATTTTAATAGACGACTTCATCAAATATATTAGTTGCCTGAAACTTGAGTGACATTTTCTTATAAGTGAAACTAGATTAGAAAAGGCTACGAAAGATTGAATTGAAGAAAAAAAATTTAGAGTATAAACACTGTACTGTTTCAAACTAGATTAGAAAGGTAATTGAAGAAATTTAATTTAGAAAGAATAATTAGAAAGGTAGGTAAAATAAATCAAAAGATTTGAGACCAGATTTAGTGACCAAAAATTGTAAGGTGGAATTTTAAAACTAATTTTGGATTGTAAGAGAGAGAGAAGCAGGTGACGTAGAGAGAGAAAGGAAGGGGAGGGAACCAAAAAAAAGAAAAAGAAAGAAGAGGGGTATTTTGGTTGTAAAAAGTTGACTGATCCACTTCCACTCATCCACTAACTGCGTATTAATGAAAACGACTGTTGGGCCCCATCCCATGGGGGACCCAGTGCGGGCGCCCTGCCCGCACTGGGTCATGCACGGCCCTGAACGACACCATATATATAGCTCCCAGATCCGTCCTCACTCAATCTATTCATAAATTTTAAGGTCATTATTTGATTTTTTTTTTTTTTTGAAACCACGCGAAACAATTTTTCATTCATAAGTGATTAAATCACAATGTTACATGGATGATCATAATTATTTCTCTCCTCTGAAAACTTCACGAGAATTACATACCTATAAATGCAAAGTGCCTCATGAAGAGAAAGAAATGGGACTAGACACCGACTCAATAAAATGACCCTAAAGGTCGAAAGATGAAAGGATCCTAAGATCACGGATTAAAGACCCTAAAGGTCAACAAAAATGAAAATAACCAAACAATAATAAAATTACATCAATAAAAATTAAACTAATAAAAGTGAAATCTTGATCGTTCTTTCTTTTGTTTTGTAAATTCATCTTCAATCTTCTTGAGATGTTCATCGTAGAATCGGCAACATTAACTCTTCTTTTCTCATGACCTCTATATCCATTCTTCCATTCTATAACCATATAAAATCACCAAAAAGTGGATTATATCCTTCATCCAAATTTAATTGTTGTAAGGTGATCCATGTTGGAGAAAGAAGAACAAGAAGAATACAAGAAGAAGAGAGAATTGACGATCTTGCAAATGATATTACTAGAGTTAAGAGAGAAAGAGAAACATTGTGTAAGATGGATTTAGATTCCATATTTTCTCTCTCTAAAAACCTACAAGATCTTATTATAGATCTAACATATAAACTAAAACAGGAAGATCCGGAGGAGGGATCCCTCCTTCAGAGAAAACCAAGATCTGGAAAAAAGTTTGAGACAGAGAGAGAAGAGAGGAAACGGTTAAAGGCAATCTCGCTAAAGGCAATCCAGCAAATGGTTAGAGGCAATGTGATCTTCGGGGTGATGTCCAACTTCCTTCTTCTCCGACGAAAAGTCACCGGCCGACAACCTTAAATCAAAATAAAATATTTCTCTCTTCTTCCTTCTTCTTCGTGACTTCCTGTTCTTTATTTGTTTTTATTTTTTTATAATCTTCTCTATCTTCTTGCTCTTTACTTTGCTTGTGAAGGGGAGGACCCCCACCCTTCGATGGAAGTCTTGTTTACCGAATCGCGACCTGAATCTGGGGTTCCATATCGTCTGGATATGTGTTTCAAACAACAAACTCTAGAGAGAGAGAGTTTTACAGAGAGAAAGAGAGGTTTAGAAAGAGAAAGAGAAAAGAAGAACGGGAGTTTAGGGCTTCGATTGTCGAATTTTCATTCTGATTTGATCTTTCAGTTGGATTATAACAATAGAAGAAACTCAATTTTCCGATACTAATCCGAGAAGTCTGAAAAGAGTTATAGAATTCAAGAAGAATTAAAAACATTAGTGAATCAAATCGTTGATCAAGATGATGCTCAATCAACAACATTTGATGAAACTGAACGTGTGTTATTTGAACTAAGAGAAGTGAATATCAAAGAATTGTTGTTTTCGAGTTATACGTAGTCACATTTTAAATGAAAATATTACTCTGGACAAAATTTTACTTGTTCTTTTCATAACCTTGGTTCTTCAAATTTGATTAGATCAAAAGTATGTGCAATTTTTCTTTGTTATGTTGTTTTTAGGAATGTTAATGAAATTTATGTTCTTGATTTTGATGATGTTAGATAGGCACTGAGCTCTCTGTCATATTGATATTTGATGATATGCATTGATGGCGACCATCAACCATAAGGGCCTCTCAGCCATAATAGTAATGGGCTCAACAGCCAGGTCACATGAGTCCATATTAGTAGTTTCTAATTGAAGAAGTTTTAGGGTTTCTAAGTTTGAGTGTTTAGTTGTTTCTAGATAGGATTAGTAGCAATCAAGGAAACTAGAAGTTAACAGTTATCTTCTTCCTAATTTGAGTATATCTAGAAGAGTCTAAACCCTATAAAAAGGAGTCCGGTCCGTCTTGTTATTCATCAATTCAGCTATCATCAATAGTATTTACCTTGATTGCATCTTCTGACGTATGTTTAATTCAGTTTCTTTAAGTTTCACTAATGAACACTATTACTTTTAGGCTTCCGCAAGAATCTACATCAGCTCGTATCAGAGCCCGCAAAATCCTGATACAAAAAATTGTAATTTTTTTCTAAACCCTTCAATTTGTCCACACCACCACTCCATTCCTCCTCCATCCTTCCTAAACCACCGCATCATTCGGAAAGAAACGAAGTGTTCAAATCACGACTCACCATCAACAATAAAGTTTGTGACTTTATTATCGACAGTGGTAGCGAAGAAAATATGATATCCCTTCGACTCGTTAAGGCACTCGGTCCCACAACCCACAACCATCCATGTCCTTACAAAATCAAATGGATTTCCGAATGGGGAGAATTGGAAGTTCACCAACAGTGCACGTTTTCATTCTCTATTGGATCACATTGTAATGATTCTCTCTGTTGCGATGTTGTTGACATGGATAATTTTCATATAATTTTGGAAGACCGCGGATTTTTTATGTGGACGCCATTCAAAGATGCCGCGAGAACACATTCGAATTCTTTTGGCTTCGAAAGAAAATTCTCCGTCTACCGGGTTTCGACGTCATTGTGGACTTATATAAAGATGATCTGGATTTTGCCACTATTTGGGCCGAGTGTTCTGCCAACCGATCCTCGGGTGAGTATTTCCTCTCTGACAACTATTTATTTCGAGGCCAACAACTTTGTATACGCACCTCTTCACTCCGCGAGCACATTATTCGTGAATTTCATAACGAAGGTCACGTTGGTCGTGATAAGACGTTCACCTTGGTGTCTGACCGTTTCTTCTGGCCTAAAATTCGACGGGATATCTCCCGCCTCGTTGAACGTTGTTTCACTTGCCAAACTAGTAAAGGTAAGACTTAAAATACAGGGTTGTATACACCGTTACATATTCCTGTCACTATCTGGGAGGATCTATCTATGGATTTCATACTAGGACTTCCTCGCTCTAAAAAAGGACGCGATTCGATCCTTATGGTGGTCGCCCATTTCAGTAAAATGGGACACTTCATAGCTTGCAAGAAGACAGATGATGCATCTAATATTGCTAATTTATTCTTTTTGGAGATTGTTCGTTTACATGGGTTTCAAAAAAACATTGTGTCTGATCGTGATGTTAAATTCCAAAGTCGTTTGGCGTTTCTTATGAAAAAGATTTGATACTAAGCTCAGTTTTAGCAGCACTTGTCACCCACAAACCGATGGTCAAACCGAGGTTGTTAATCGTTTCCTCGGCAATCTGCTATGTAGTATTACTAAGGATATCGGTACCAATTGGGAAACCACCCTTCCCCATGCTGAATTTCTTTACAATAGCACGATCAACTGTACAACTAAGAAGGCTTTGTTCGATATTGTTTATACGTCTCGTCCGAAACATGTGTTGGACCTTGTTCCGCTTCCGTCTATACCGAATTTTGATCCTAACGCCGAAACACTGCGTACGAAAATTCTGAAGCTACACGAGGAAGTACGAACTAATATATCCATGGCAAACTCATTCTACAAAGTTTTGGCGGATCGCCATAGAGTCTCAAAACAATTCGAGGTCGGCGATTTAGTAATGGTGTTTATTTCCAAGCAGCGAACGCCGGTCGACACCTAACGATCTTAAGCGTCGGAGCGGTTTTCGAACCCTTTGCAGGTGCCCCCAGGAATCAGGAGCAGGAGTTGGAGCAAAGAGGAGGAAGAAGGAATCTAACTCAACATCACGGAATATTCTATCATAACGGACGCTGTCATGCATCAAGTCCCTCTTTCATGCTGATATAACGGAAGGCCATTTTTTGACATCAGCATTGTGTATGCTCATAATGATGGTATATCTATGAGAAGGTTTTGGAATGAGATGAGAATGGTGGCAATGAACTATGATATGGCTTGGTTAGTTATGGGTGACTTTAATTTTGTGCTTGAGGCTGAAGAAAAAGTTGAAGGGGATGTTGTTAGGCCTCATGACACTATTGATTCCAGGGAATGCTTATGTAATTCTCATTTGTTTGATTGTCCTTTCTCTGGTAATTTTCTTACTTGGTCAAATGGGCAAATTGAGGATGGCTATATTGGTGAGAAGCTAGATAGGGCCTTGGTTAATATTAAGTGAGTGTATAGCTTCCCTAATGCAAGGGTTGAGTTTCTTAATCATGGTGTGCCTGGCCATTACCCTTGTGTTGTGTCTCTTTTTTAGAGTGGTAGTACTGGACCTAGGCCTTTCAAAATTTTCAATTGTTGGACTGAGGAAGAGGGATTCCTAGATTTGGTGAAGGGGGCTTGGAGTATGGAGGTGATGGGTAATCCTATGTATAGGATGGTTTGTAAGCTTAAGAAGGTGAAATTAGTTCTGACTGAATGGAAAAGAGCTAAATTTCACAATTTTTCTTTGCAAGTTGAGAAGGCCAGAGAGTCTATGAATATGATGCAGTCCTTACTTTATGCTGAGCCAGGATATTTTCAGGTGAGGGTAGCTGAAAGAGAGGCAGTTGATACTTATGTCAGATTGGCAAGGACTGAGGAGGCTATGCTCAAGCAGAAATCCAGAGTCTAGAGGATTCAACTTGGAGATGGGAATACCAAGTTCTTTCACAGCTTAATGAAGGAGAAAAGGTCTAGGAATAATATTTTGTTTCTTTATAATGGAGTTGGCGAGAAGTTAGTTCAGTGTCAGGAGGTGGCTGATGAGTGTGTTGGGTTCTATCAACATATGTTTGGTTGTTCCCTTGGGGACGATGTGATGGAGACCATCACACGAGTGGGCCTATCGGCCAAGAAGACATAGAGCCAAATGGCTAAGTTGCTATATTAATATAGTTTCCGTATTTAAGTATTATTAGCTTCCATAATTAAGAGTCCTAGCAATCAAGGAAAGTGTCCATAAGTTGTTATCTTCTTTTTATTTTCTTCCTTATTTGAGTCTATCTAGAAATTAATAATCTCTATAAAAGAGAAGTTGAGTCTGTCTATTGAATCATTGAATTGAATATTGAATAAAATCCTCCTTGATTGCATTGTTCTTCTTATTATTATTTAGTTTAAGCTTGTTTAATTCAGTTATTTAGTTATGAGTTCTTTAGTTAAATCGCTTCCGCAACAATCTACATCACGATGTCTCTGGGAGGCTGGAGAGGGTTAGATTTGCTCATGTACTTTCAGGTGACCAGGCTGATGATTTGATTGGTAAGGTGACTAAGGAAGAGATGGTTTATGCTCTTTTCGTTATTGGTTCTGATAAAGCCTCTGAGCCAGATGGCTTTTCCTCTTTTTTCTTCAAGTCTTGCTGGAGTGTTATAGGAGATGATTTTGTGAGTGTTGAGGGTCTTTTCTTCTGGCATGTTGCTTGGTGAGGTCAATTCTACTTTGGTTCCTAAAGTTCCTAATGCTTCTAAAGTAACTTATTTTAGGCATATATCCTGTTGTAATGTTATTTACAAGTGCATCACACAGATGAAGAGAGTGACATTTGAGTTGATTGGTCCTTGCCAGTCTGTTTTTATTGCAGAGAGAGTTATTCAAGATAACATTTTTTTAGCACATGAGCTTACTAGGAACTATCACTGGGCTGGAGGGCCTCTTAGGTGTGCTATAAAGATTGATCTTCAGAAGGCTTATGACACTGTGGAGTGGGAGGCTATTTTCAGGATTATGCAGTTATTTGGGTTCCCTGAGAAGTTTGTGCAGTGGGTTAGGATGTGTGTTTCCACTTCTAGGTTTTCTATTATGGTGAATGGGAATACCTATGGTTATTTCAAGGGAGAGAGGGGCTTGACGCAAGGGTGTCCTATGTCCCCGTATCTCTTTGTGATGGTCATAGTTTCTCGATGTTTTCTTACTTTAGATGGTTGGGGATGGTAGGTTACATCTGCATCCTAAGTGCACTAACCCTATTATTACTCATCTTAGTTTTGCAAATGACCTTTTGGTGTTCCTAAAAGGAGATGTGGAGTCTACTGCTACTCTTGCTGAAGCTTTGGAGGGTTTTTCTTTATTCACTGGTCTGAAGGCTAACAAAATGAAAAGCTCCATTTTTTATGTTGGTGTTGCTGATGGAACTTTGGAGGCTATTAAGGTTATGCTGGGTTTTGATGTTGCTGCTCTCCCAGTTAGATACCTTGGAGTTCCCTTGCTTTCTTCAAGAGTGGCATATGCTGATTGTCAACCCTTGATTGATGGGGTGCTTAAGAAGGTACAATCTTGGAAGTCTAAATTTCTTTCATATGATGGTAGAGTCACTCTTATTAGTTCTATTATCAATGGCATGATTTTGTTCTGGATTAGCTCCTGTGTCCTTCCTAAGAGAGTTTTTGAAGAACTTTCTTCTATTAGTAAAGATGTGGTGTGTTTACCTTATAAAGAGGGTGGCTTAAATCTTAGGGATTTATGGAATCTTAATGTTGCCGCAAATTTGAGACATGTTTGGGAATTGTTCATTGGCAAGGACACTGTTTGGGTCTCTTGGGTCAAGGTCAATTTGATTTCAGGAAATAATATCTGGGTCATGAAGATTCCTCACGACTCTTCATGGAGCTGGAGATGTATTTTGAAGTGTAGAGAGCAATGGCTTAAGTTAACCGAAGTATTGATAGGCAATGGTGAGAGCACTGACTTTTGGTTTGATGTGTTGCATCCCATGGGTGTTCTCTATTCATACTTGAGCCCCTTCTTCAGGTATGACAAAAAGCTCAATGCCATAGCTAAGGTTAGTGTTTACATTTCTCATAGTGAATGGGTTGTTCCTCCTTGCTTCTTGGAGTAATGAGTGATGTTACTGACAGATTGCATGAGGTTGGCATTCAGGCTGAGTTTGCTGATGAGAGGGTCTGGACAGCAGGTCAGTCTAGTACTCATACTCTCAAGGAGACTTATGGGGCTCTTAGAAGGACTGATAATGTTGTTTCTTGATGTGATATTGTTTAGTTCCCTCAACATACCTAACCAAAGTTTTATAACCTGGGTAGCTATGTGAAGAGCTTTGAAAACTAAGGATAAGCTACATAGGTGGGTTGTGATTCCTGATGCCATTTGTGTGTTGTGTGCCTACTGTGAGGAGGATGATTTCCATATACTTTTCTCTTGTAGCTACTCTTATGCTCTTTGGAGATCTATTTTAGACATGCTTGTTGTTCATAAGGTGTCTAGCCTTGTTTGGGATCAAGTGGCATGGTTAGTCAAACTCCTTGTTGGGAGGGATATGGTGGCTTTAGTAGGCAAATTGGCTTTTACTGCTTATGTCTACCATATCTGGCTTGAGAGAAACTGAAGGACTTTCATTGGTAAGGCTGAGCTAGAGAGGGAAGTTCTGAGGAAAATCGTGGCTGATGTCAGAATGAAGGGCTCTGGGCTGAAGGTGAAGGCTAGAGACAATCAGGAGGGTTGCTCATCATTTCAATTTGAAGTTTGAGTTTGCTGTTGCCAAAGTAACCTTGGGTGAATGGAAGAAACTTGCCATTGGCTTTGTTATGCTCAATGTGGATGGCTCTTTTTACAGGAATTTAGCAAGTTATGCATGTGTGTTAAGAGACCATAGAGGTCAGGTGTTTGTGATGTGACACGAAAATGTCACATTTGGAGAGCCTAACTTAGACTAATTAGTCATTTTCGAGTGTTATCAATAATATTTTATGTGTTTTTCTTGTTTAGGTACCATATTTGGAGCTAAACATGGAATTCGGAATAAAGGGGGCGAATTATCACTATCATTTCATGTGCCCAAAATGAGAGAAAAAGACTTCAAGCAAATCATATGAGAAGAGGAGTCAAAGACGAGCCCAACGGTGAAAACGGAAGTCAATTCCGAGTTCGGACGGGGAAGTTGTAAAAGAAAGAAGTCGAGGTTCGGTCTTAAAACAAGGATTCTATGAAGGCACCCTCCTTTGGTTATAATTCTAGAAGCCACCCTCTTGATTTCCAAGTGAAGTCTAAAACCCAAGCCCAAAGAAGATGAAGAAAGAAGAGATTTTGGAGGCACCCAATGGACTCAAGTTTGAGTCAAAGTCAAGGTTGACTAAGTCTAGGGTTTGAGTCAAATACACTATTCATCTTCTTCTTCATTGATCATTCAACAACCAAGGAGAGAGAGAGAAAGGAGGCTAGAAACTTGAGGGTTTGTGGTTCAAGAGCTTGAAGGGTTGAGAGTGAAGGAGAGAGAAGGAAGAAGGAGGAGGGCCGGCCAAGCATAGGCCGGCCAGCACACTAGGCCGGCCGAGCAGCAGCCCGAGCTGCAATAGGAGCAGCAGCTCGGGACTGCTGCAATCACAAGGGAACGAGAACTGCAGCACAACAGCCCGGGAGAGAACGACATCAACAGCGTGAGCAGCGCACGGGATGGCTGGAAAACGACCGGAACAGCAGCTCCGAGTTCTCTTGCACGCGACCAGCAGCTCGGATCTTCATGGAGGGCTCGGGTTTCACGTCATGGAGCACGGGACGGTTGTGGGACGTGCGCGACAGCAGCTACCGGCTCGGGAGAAGCTTGTGTTGGCCGGATTTTATGCATTTTGGCCGGAATCTTGGCCGGATTTTCTGATTTTTCCGGCGACCTTTTTGATCCGAAACCATGGGGCTTTTACTTCTCATGTCCTTGGCTAGCTTCCCATGTGATTTGATTTGATTTTGGGCTACAAATTTCTAGAGAGAGAAAGCTAGGGTTAGCTTTAATGGAGGTTGTGTTCTAAATGGAGAAGATGATGGTGGTCGCTATGAGGAACCCAGAATTTGTTAAGGGGACATCGGCTGCACCTTAAAGACTCATATTTTCCGACGATCTTAGCCTCGAACCACATCGAAAAAGGGGGATTCTCTCATCATTTCCTTTCCATTTCTTATTCAATCACCATGTTTAGCTAACTTTAGTGTGTCGATTAGTTTGCTGCTGTTCATGGTGTTGTTGATCCTATGTCTGTGGTGCATCATGAGCTTCAAGTGTTGATAGAGGGTTTGTTCTTGCTGAGAAGCATGGTTGTACTAAGCTTGTGGTTGCTACTGACTCTAAAATGGCCCATTCTCTGTTATCTAGTAGCAACCTTATTCCCCCATGACAATCCAAGATTTTGGTTGCAAGGATTAGGAGATTGATGGGGCAGATGCCTTACTGCAGTGATATTCATGTTTTTCGTAAGACCAACCAGCTTGTTGCTCTTTTGGCTAGTACTAGAGTACTAGACCTGTTCATGGGGATGAGGAGCTTGGGCCTCAGGACCTTGGCATGGAGTTTCAGAGGCTGATTCTTGAGGAGCAGCGATGAGTTGTGCGCCAAAGAGTGTGATAGGTTGCAGTTGCTGAAGTGTTTTGTTCTTGATTGTTGCTTTGTTATTTAGCTGCCTTTGAGTTTGTGCTATTAGGTATGCCTAATAACATAGCTGGTTGGTTTATTTGGTTGTAAGATATTTTTTTGTTGTGGCTTGTGTACTTGGGTTCAGGTCCCTTAAAACCTGCTGATTTTATGCAAAAAAAAAAAAACATTCTCTCTCCAAAAGTTCTCCAAATTTACAATAAAATATCTCCAGATGTCCTTCAAATCATTTTGTTTTGAAATGACCATAATTTCATGTCTCAAACAAATAACAGAGGCATTAAGAGACATTTGAAATGTCTCAAACGAATAACATAGACATTGAGAGACATTAGAAATGTCTCAAACGAATAACACATACATTACAAGACATCTCCGGGCATTTAAAATGTCTCAAACGAATGGCAGAGACATTTCGAGACATTTGAAACGTGTCAAACGAATAACACACAGACAGTTGTAGATACTTCAAATGTTTCCGGCTAATAACACATATATTGGGAACATGACTACCACCTTATTACTTCATTATGGACAGCAATTTCTGGAAGTACTCCCTGACCAGGTTTTTTTTTTTTGTAATACTTCACCGATTATCCCATTTTTTTTTTTTTTTGATGAAATACCGATTATCCCATTTGAAAATGGTGATCGGTGGTGGTAGGGCAAAAGAAAATACAAGTGATTGGGTGTTTGATGCTGGTTAGTTGGTGATGAGTAGTGGTGGTGGGGGTGTTGAAATCAAGGTTGAACCTAACTTTTACGGCTGTCCCTTGCTTGCCCTACAAAGCGTGCTCAAAATCTAATCTATTTTGAAAAGAAATGCTTTTTTATTTACAAAAGATGCTGTCAGGTATTTTGTCTTTCTTGCTCCGTTTTCTCTCCTCATCACTTCTACTTCTAAGTTCTAACCAATAATCTAACACGAAGTTAGTCACAAACAATGCTACTCCCTACTCCATATGATATCCCCACTCCTGCACCAAGGAGTAGTGGTGGGAATCGGTCCGGACCGGTCGGTACCGGACTCTAACTTCATCGAACCGGTCGACTCGGACATAATCTGTTGGTGACCACCTATTTACTCGGGCGGACTCGGACGGTCACTCTCAAGAATTCTTTGTCCATTGACCGTCCAAGACCGTTTATTTTACCGGTCCAGTCGGACACTGGACGGTCTCGGTCCGGACTTTCCAATAAATTTACTTAATTTAGAACTTTATTTTTATTACCACAAACGAAATTACTTACAAATGAAGATGTTCAGCCAAGAAATCAAAAGTAAATATAAAAAAGAAAAAACACAGTTGATCATCATTTGAGAAGATATAATTAAGCCATGCGCTAATGTTTGGTCTTCCAGAGGACTATATGACTATAGCCAACGATCATCATATATTCATATGTCTATAACATTCAACGATCAACTTCTAAAAATGAGGACAGTTTAGTCGGTCAACCTATTCGATCACTCGTACCGGTCGGTTAGCGGTCGGTTCTTCGACATAGAATTTTGACCGTGACCGTCCATCAAATCTTTCGGGCCGGTCGGACACTGACCGTTATGACCATCGGGTGTCCATGGACACTTTTTATCTCGGTCGAACGGGTCGGATAGCGGTCTTCCGGATCTTTTTCCCACCCCTACCAAGGAGATTGGTGGAGAATACAAAGATTTATCAACTAATTTTAATGGATCTTTCAACAAAAAATAAAAAAATTTAAGGGACAAATCTGACACTGACCCCTGAACTATTAATTAATTGCCAATAACCGGTCCCTTGCCTGATCTCAACAATATAATCATCCATGGGAGATTTTAAAAGGCCTCCCCGTTTTTGTTAAAAAGCCTCCCCATGATTTGTTGACTTAGTAAAAACCTTTTGACTTAGCTTGGTTAAAGGGCCCCCCTCTTTGAATGGGTGAAAAAAACCTCCTTTAAAGGTGTATTTCACCCACATCATTTAACCACGCCACATCATCATCTTCTCCGGTAGGTCGCCGGCCGGCCAAACTTCCGGCCGGCGA
>BEHA01050391.1:0-26232 GCA_002897215.1 Eschscholzia californica subsp. californica | reverse complement strand
AATTGAACATGTCATCGTAGCAAACTTTCAGACATGGAAGGAAAGTAGGCTAAAAGTGTTTAAGCCGGGAACTGTTGCAAATACTACATAAAGAATTAAAAGCCTTAACTCTAGTAAAAGTTACTAGAAGTTATCAAGGTTGAAGATAACCGTCTTCAAATTAATTGATAATTAGCAAAGTTTAAAACCGACTACCACGGTAGTCAAACTGAACTGTCACCTAAGACATAGTATGAGATTCATACACAGTCTAAGGCATGAGGTATAATTTTAAACCTCGACGAGTAAAACTGAGTGGGTAAAAAGAGTTTTACGGAAGAGGCTCAGATTTACAACTCTCGTTATCAGAAATAATAGAGTTATTTCACAAGTCGTCTAAATTTGGTTTAGTATTTAAACGACAGTCCATTGATGATAAAACATTCCGAATAGGTTTGTCAGATACGTGATCTGATGAATGAAACCCTATTAAGTGAACTTGGAATATTTATTATCGAATCCCTGGTCCAGGTCATTGCATGGACAACAATGACTCACGAAGACTAGCACGGGAGTCGATGGGATAGCGCAGTTTCATGGGCTATAGGAATAGTATGTTCTATTCGACTACGTGAGTGTGTAAAAGGTTTATACACTGGATAACCCTCAAATGAGAAGTACATCACTCGTGATGAACATCAATACTTCTCATAAAGACAATTAGAGAGATTCCTCAAAACATGAGTGCTCCACTCATCTTATGTAAGGAATGCCCGACTTTGGTTCCGTTAAACGTCGCGCCGTAAAAGGAGGTTATAAAGGCGGATACTGGGAAGGACAGGATAGACATGAAGTTAAGTGGGAGCGCAAGAATGGATTGTGTCACCCTAATCACATTAGGTACAAAGTGTCTCAAGGCCACTTGATGAGTAGCAACTGAAAATGCGTGGCCGCGCTCAAACGGATTAAAAGTTAAACGTTTGTCTTTTACAGTTGTACTCGGATATCAAGAAAGTCTGAATGACATGACGTATCAGATGGGATACTAAATTGACACGGGAATCGAGGCATTGCACTTGTTCTAAGTCCAAGTGGGAGTCTGAAGGAGTTGAAGGAGATGTCCTTCGACCAAGATGGCAATGCGAGCAATATGTCGGCTAGGACAATTGATGTGGAAGATCATCAAGTCCGATTGATTTAGGGATCGTAGAGTTGTAGCTAGAGACCAACTACGATCGTCGAATTACGAAGTAATTCGCGGCTAACTTCGATCGGATCCTACAACGGGTTACACATAAGAGTGACAAATTGATCTAGGATATGACTAGTGGGAGTGAGATATAATCATGGGAGTGTCACATAAACATATCTCATAGGCCTAAGAAGGAATTAGGCAAAGATAGTACAAAAAGGCCAAAAACAGGGTTTTTGGGCCTTAGCCGATTCGGGCACTTTTAGGGCTCGGATTGGGCTGATTTTTGGAGGGACTTTTCCTTATGTTATGAACATTAAATATGCCAATTTTGGCTGCGTTTGGACGTCATCTCCTTAGGGAATTGAGAAAATACCAATAGTTGCTATTTTCGACTATTTCCCTAAATCTTATTCTAAAGGGTGTTTTGGGAAACCTAAAAGGAGGTGGATTCTTATTAGGGTTTTATATAAACACTCTTAGGGCAGAGAATAAGGTGTGGAATTTCTCTCTAAGCTTTCTTACTCTACCACATCAAGTAGAGAGGAGAAAGTGAGCTAATTCCCATTACTATCAATCTAGTCAAAGAAGAAGGTGTTCTTCTATCCAACCACCATTGGTGTGCTAGCTATACAACAAGGTGGGAGATCAAATTGATTGCTCGTGTCCCAAGTAGAGGAGCTACAGTTGAAGCTCTTGGTCTTCTTCAATCAATTCAACTAATTCGAGGGAAAAGCGATTAAGGTAATCTACTATCTCCATTAGATTAATTACTAGTTTTGCATGTGATCCTGGGGATACTAGTGTAGACATTAGATGTCTTATTTCCGCTATAAACACTAGTATAAGGGTATAAATCCCTACAAGTTTTCCCTTTCGAAATTAGGTAGTTGTTTGGACTTCTTTTTCTTAGATTCGTAGTATTTCCTTTCAGTTTCTTTTACCAACTAATGTAAACAGATATTTCAGAGTTTATGATTCAATTTATTCTTCGCTACTTAAATTTATGATTTCTTATGTGCTCCATGATATATTTGTTTGTCATTTATTTGGCTTTTATATTTACTATCCTCCTAAATCAAGGTGGTTGCAACAGCCAGAATAAACCTAAAAATGGATTCCCACGTTCGTTTAAATAAGAAAAAAACAACCCAACCCACGTGAGTAGCCCATCTTATTCAAATCAGGGTTTCACTTTAGTTGAAAGACTGAGTCGACCTTTAGTTCTTTAAGTATGGTAGTCTGAGGTGACTTTTGGGAGAGGAGAAAAGGGGACTCGAAATCGGTACTAGTTTTTTAGGCAAAACTTGGAGGAGTATCCAGGCATTAGCAGCGACGTAAAAGAATAAATTCAGAGGCAACAATGAGCAAGAAAAATAGGCAACAACGAGCAATCATCTTTGGAGGCGGACGAAGATCTACATTGAAGCATCATATGGGTGGTATCTTTTTATTTTCATTGATTCAACTAATTTGATTATTGTAATGGATTGCTAACTCTTTCATATAGGGTTAGGATGAACCCTTAATTTTGTATAAGTGACCTTTTTTTTATCATAATAGATATCTTTTATGTGATTTCATGTTGCAAAGTTTAGTTTCTTCGCGTTTGATTCATGATTTTTCTTTCGTTAGTTATTCTTGCGTTTTGACGTTCATGTTTAGTCTCATTGTCTTTAATGTTTCATGCTTAGTATTTGATAGTTAATAATTGTAGTGTCGTTTTTCTCTTTGTTTTGAAATTGGGAGACAACGTTGAGCAAGCAAAATAGGCAACCACGAGCAATCATCTTTGGGGGCGGACGAAGATCAACATGGAAGCATGATATGGGTGGCCTCTTCTTGTTTCTCATTGCTTCAACTAATTTGATTATTGTAATGGATTGCTAACCGTCTCATATAGGGTTAGGATGAATCCTTAACTTTGTATTAATAAGTGATCTCCTTGTCATAATAAATATTTTTGATGTGATTTTATGTTGCAAAGTTTAGTTTCTTCACATTCGATTTATGATTTCTCTTTCATTAGTTATTCTTATGTTTTGACGTTCATGTTGAGACTCATTGTTTGTAATGTTTCATGTTTAGGATTTGATAGTTAATAATTGTAGCATCTTTTTTGTCTTTGTTCTTAATTAAATCGTTTCACACTGTAATGGTGAACCTATGACTGTACTGATAGATTCTTTAAGAGCTTCTCTTGTTCCAGTAACTTGTGACTTTGCTCAGATAGAATCATATTTTTCACCACCTTTACATTCTTCATGCATCTGAATCTCTGAACCTCTCTATAATCCTCATTATGTGTGTCCTTCCTGAAGTTCTGGTCACACCATTGTGGTCATAATACTTCTTAAGTGGTTTAATCAGTAGTTTCTTCATTACTCAATGACATTTCTCGTATTACCGGTTCAGCTAGGCTAGCTATTCCTAGCCAATGTTGTCAAATCGTGAATCGTATCGCAAATCGTTTTTCAATTTTCTAAATCATATCTGTAAATCGAAAATCGTAAGATTTACATATAAATATATATATATATATATATATATATATTACTTCAGAAATATAATAGCTTTAGTTCAATGTACTCTTTCACTCAAAACATAGAATTGTATATCATAAATTCATTAAAAAAAATGTTAGATGTTCTTCTCCATTTTTCATTCTCTATTCTCCATTCTCCATTCTCCATTCTTCATTCTTCATTGTCATTATCAAGATCAAGAATACCTAAATCAAGGTCTTCATTGGGTGCATCATTATCCGACTCTGAAGATTTATCTTCATCAATAAGTTCTTTCTCCTTGCCTTTTTCTGTCATTGACTTTGTTAAGTTTTTTGGTCCTGTAGAAAAAATAAAGGTGTTCGATA
The DNA here is from genome assembly GCA_002897215.1 of Eschscholzia californica subsp. californica. Classification (NCBI taxonomy): domain Eukaryota; kingdom Viridiplantae; phylum Streptophyta; class Magnoliopsida; order Ranunculales; family Papaveraceae; genus Eschscholzia; species Eschscholzia californica. The sequence continues at coordinate 22,189 of BEHA01050391.1, read as the reverse complement.
AGTTGATTTGTAGATGTGAAACAAATACCAATCACAATTGTATTTTAACTTACGTCGACGTCTTCAAAGAGTTTCTCCTTCCTTGTCAACAAAACAATCTCCAATCTCCATCCATGTTGTGTCTTCTGGGAGTGCATGGCCCTCTTTCTCAGTTATCCACTCATTATCGGACTCCATGTCTGATAAAGAAATAGGATCTAATACTTGTTCTCTTTCTACTTATCGTTCCTCGAGTCGAAGATTGTACTTCACATATACAAGAGCATTCAAGCGTTTTTGTTCCAACTTGTTTCTTCTCCTTTTGTGTATCTAAAATCGTATACGTGAGTGAGTAAAGATTCAATTCAAAATATAGATCTATAATTTAAAACTTATTTGCTATTTAGCTATTGTGAACATTGTATTACCAGTTCAAATGTGCTCCAATTTCGCTCACATCCTGTAGCACTGCAAGTTAAGCTTAGTATTATAATTGCCAACCATTGTAGTTCTGGACAATGACCTCCATAACTTTCCCACCATAGAGCTATATACGAAATTCTTTCTTATACATCCTAATTCTTTCACATACCGTTTCTACCTCTTTCTTTAGATTAGTATTTCGTATCTCGTGATACGAAGGTTGTTTAAGTCCACGATCAAAGCAATTAACCTCATCTAGCATTTCTTTGAAATAGACGTCTTTCACAAGGTTAAATGGGAGAGCATTAGCATAAAAGAACTTGGATATTTTGGCACAACATTTATCTCTATCACCCTTCTTCCAAATTACATTTATAGTGTTTTGTTTCTTGACAACTCCGTGACCCTCCATAGTTGCTTTCCTTTTTTCCATTAGAATCAAGTATCTCTATATCAGGCTCAAATGATTCATCTTCTTCAATCCCCTTCTGTGCTTTTTCTGTTGCTTTATCACTCAACATCTTCTTAAATTTTTGATACACTTCTTCTGGATTTTTACTACAAGCAACGACGTTCTTCTTAGTTCTTCCTAGGTGGTGTTTCATCCTATAAACTCCCCCAGAATCTTTAGCACAATAGTTGCACTTGACGTGATTCTTGTTTTCATCTACAAGCATACAATGCTCCCATGTAAGATCATCATTCCCCTCTTTTGCTTTCATGTTGAACTACCTACCATGGATATTAAACGTATCACTATGAGTCTATGAAACTATTCACTGATATATTATATTATAATATAAAAGAAAAAAAATATTATTATAAATTATTAACACTTAAGAGTTAAGAGATACTATAAAAATATTTTGTATACAAATTTTTTTGTTTTTTTGTTGAAAGTTGTTCTATACAACTCAGTAGCTAGTAAAAACAGTAAAGAAAAAGACAACTGGTTAAGTAACATTATTTTATTGAAGTATTATTCTATTGAATAACTATTATTCTATTGAAAATTGAAGCATTAAACTATTATAATAATAACAAAAGAGGTAAAAGCTTAAAGATAAGAGTACAAGAGAATACTGGTTCTAGAGAGTGGTTCTAGAGAGAGAGAGAAACAGAAATTCGTTTTAGAGCGAGAGAATAAGAAAATGGTTTTTAGAAAGAGAGAGAAGAACAACAAGGTCAGACGATCTAGAGAGAGAGAAGAAGAACAAAGATTGGAAAATAGGAAGATTGAAGGTTCTAGGGTTTTAGAGAGAGAAGAAGAAAAAGAAATATGAAAAAATTATACATTGTTGATAGTTTTTGGTGTTGGAAACTCTGGATTGCTTGAAGGAAGATGAAATTGATAAAATTGTAGCCGATTCAATTTAACTCGTAGCAATGCCTACATATGACAGTCATCTGCTCGAGTGACTTAGGCTCACAAAATTTCGCCACAAGTCCATCAAACAACGTGCTGCTCGCTAAAACAGTCATAACTTTCTCGTCCGACATCCAAACGACTTTTACCATACCATTTTGAAAAGCTAATATCCTAAGATACGACTTTCGTGTTTCAGGAAAGTCCATGTGAGTAATATATCCAGCTCAGAAATGCTTAAACAGTAGACTGAATTTTAGTTTCTCAAATCGTCGTTCGACCGATAATTTAACCCAATTAACTTCTCTCTAACATTGTTCATATCTCAAAATTACCTAATTCCCAGCTATATACATCCTAGAATTTCATAAATTATAAAAATTCCCAAATTATAAACAATCCTAGAAACCATAATAGGTTAAATAATCATCAAAGTTGATTTCTTACCTTGATACAACTTAGTATAGCTTCCTTTGATGAATCTCTTCCATCTCCTTCCTTAATTAATTGAATTCTTCAAATTTGAAACGAAACACTCAATTAAAACATAAACTTATAAAATTATAACAGTTTAGATTGAGAGAGACTGAAATTTTCTTACAAAAATTATAATAAAACCAAAATAACAACTCTTAATTTCACTTTAAAGTTGCGTTTGATATATATCAGGGAAATAATTCCATGGAAATAAAAGTGTTTCCATGTAAATTTTTCCACAGAAATAAAATTCCTTCGTTTGGTTGTCATTTACTATTTCGTGGAATTGCATAATTCTGTTGTTTGGTTGACACCTTTATTTCCACGGAAATACTTGTAATTTACCCATAACATTGATTAATATTTTTCAGAAAAAATTAATCTAATAAATATAAGTAAACAAAATCAAACCTAATTATTACTAAAAATATAAAACCTGAAGTCAAAACTTATTTAAAGTAAAGAAAGACTATTCTAGCAAAGTTAATAAAATATTAATATCCTTCAACATAAATAAGCGTAAAAGAAATTTCAAACTGGTTTTGTAATTTCATCCTTAACCAACCCAATCTTCTTCCTTCCGACAGGGATAAGAAGTACTGAGCCATCCATGGGTCTCTATTAAACAAATCAACTACTCGATATCCGTCTTCCTTATCCAGTTTTGTTATGGATTCTAAAATTGTATTGATTTTTTCCCTATTTGGCCCTTCAAAAGTTCAAGCTATTCTACTCGCAGCTTCTATCATCCCAGTCATTCCTTCATTAATACTATCTTCAAGGGTTCGAACTCGTTTAAGCTTTTGTGATGATGTAAGACTGCTATTCGGTATCGATTTTGATGTAGAAGAAGTCCATTGTGTGTTGTTGTCATTATCTGCACATAAAATGTCATCTAAGCATTAAAGTAAAAAAAATAGTATTAGTATGTCGAAATACGACATAGACTTACAATGGAACAAATAAAAGTATATACTAAAAAAATTGTGTATTACAAAATATCAAACCTGGTAGAGAATGTACTGGCGATGAAAAGCTGCCCGCTTCGACTGCCCTATCACCAGTTGTTTGCTCGTTTCCTATCATAATTTGCCACGAATCGTAAAATTTTATAGGTTTTTCACGCAATCCTGTAGCTGGTGGATGAGCCTACGATATACAATACGTTTTTTACCATCAAGTTCGAATAAGAGAGTCATCCCCAATACCGATGGAATGACCTGAACTTTATTCTCTTCGGTAGCCTGTCTAGCATCCAGTGTGATCTTTCAATCAGTTACATTCATATATCAAAACCAGTTACATTCATATATCAAAACCAGTTACGTTCATATATCAAAACCAGTATTCTTATTCAATTCATTATCTTATCAAGCACTGAAATGGAACGACCAAGAGTCATATTGCACAAAGCAGAGAGATCCCAATCAATGTCACCACCCAGGCGAGCGGTTTGAGTGTACAACCCTGAGCCTCGAGCTAGAGGCACAAGCACAAATGGGGAGCGAGTGGAGCACTTTACACCCACAGGTCTCATGACTATTGTCGCACCACCTCACCGGTCTCACACGGGTTACACCCATTTCAATATGTCATCCTAACCTCTATGGCTCATGCCCTTAGGTTGACATAAGTCGAAGTCGGATACATACGAAAAATCCAACTAAATTTACAATCACAGTAAAAATAATTCGAAATCATATCTCATATCGAAATAAAACCATTGAAGCATATTCTAGTTCATCATTAAAAATTGATTTTTATGATACCTTAGCTCTAGTTATAATGGCGCATGTAACTATAAGATCTAGCATATTTCATTATCTATAAAACCTGCTGGACAAAGGATTCAGAATTGCTACCTCAGTCCTTGTATAACCAAAGGCCTCCCGCCTACGCATCAGACGAGTTTATTCCTCCTCATTCGCATATTCTCGATAAGGAATAATAATTAAAAACGCCGAATAGAAACATTAGGTTCTTCGGTAAGAACCTTGGTAAAACATAGAGAATATATAACAGAAAACAATGAAAACTTAAAACATAAAAAGCAAAATCGCTAACTTCGAAAGACTTCAAGTATATATATATTCGAATTTCGATCGTCTCTAACTTCCATAGCCATGTCCACTTAAGGTTGATCATACACCGTTTGAAATATGATTATGTCCTTGACACTTCATTATTGATTTACTTATCTGAAACCCAAGTGAATCATCTTCAAAAATTACAAAACATACAAAACAGTACAACATATTTTCCTAAAGCGCGTTGCGCACTATAGCAACCATAACTCTCTCTTCGTTAATTTATTCCGAACCAATCGCAAAGTACGAGATTAAGACTATGACAACCACATGGTGTGTAGAACGCTCTTGGATTTATTTCAAGCAATCTATTTTACACACCTTTATGTTTTCCTTTCATATTAGATCCGTTGTCATATCCTTGTCCTCTAACATATTCATTATTTAGATAAAGATGATCCAATTCATTCTTAAGAACTTCAAAAAGACCATACTCCGATGTATCATCCACCTTCATGAACCCAAGAAAATATTCTTCAACTTTTATTGGAGTTACTGCAACATTCCCACATCTTATAACTAGTGACATTTGTTCTTCGTGACTTACATCTGGAGTGCAATCAAGTATCACTGAGAAGTACCTAGCATCTTGAATCTTTTTTATAATCAAACTTTTAGTCTCAAAAGCTAACATTAATATCAATTCATTTTGAATTTTGTGACTAAGATAATGATAATGAATTTCACCGTTTTGGATACGATGAAGGTGCAATATTAGTACCTCATCAAAATCGGCAACCCATTCAATTATGCCCAAAAAATTTTCATTATTCTCTTGACCGATCTTCTCATTTTTTCCTCGAAAGGCTAAACCTCTCTTAGCAAGAGTCCTTACAAGACCGATTATCCTCTTCAAAACCTCTTTCCAATGTTCCTTTTCTTTGTTAAGTTGTTATAGTAAATGTTTGTCAATTGTTTCAACTCTTCTTAACCTCACTTCCAACTCATGCCACTTCATTAAAGCTTCACAATGTTCATCACTACCTTCGTGACTTTGAAGTCTTCCTGTAAGATTTCTCCAATCTTGAAATCCTTCATTAGTTAATTTACCACCACTCCCATGAGTGTTGAACAACTTGCAGCAAAAACAATAGACTTTGTTTTTACACATTGAGTACACAAGCCACACCCTGTCGTATTTATCGCCATTAATAGCAGTACGATTATAATATGTAGGAGAGAAACGTCTATCATGTACATCTAAAGGAAAGTCAAAATCAATAACTCTTATCGGACCTTTTTGAACCAAGAAGTCTATCAAAATTTGATCTATGATATCCCAATTACCTGGATCAAAAATATTTAAAGGACCATTTTCTTCATAAGTGAGGTCTTCATAATTTGTATTATCATGCACAAGTTGGATGAGATTATCATTCTTATCATCCTCATTCACGTTGATATCATCTGAAACATCTTTTTCCATATCTTCATTGTTTTTGTCTTTATCGTGTTTAAAAAATTTATCAAGTGCACCGGCTTGAGACTTCACTAATTCTTCTTTTCTTCTTTTTTTTTTTCTTCTTTTTTTTCTTCTTTTTTTCCAACCCGGATACATGCTTTCTAAATCTACTTGGAGGCATAATTAAATCTTCAAATCTAACAATGATGATGATAATATACTAAAAATAACAATATCCAAAGAATAAATGACGAAACAATGAGAATATAGAGTAACGATTACATACCTTGATGCCGGTTAGATTTTTAATAGTTAAACATAAAAATTCCAGTTCTTTGATCTCTAAATTGACCTTCCACTTTGAAGTTTGAAGAGTTGATATATTATAGAAAAACATGTGAGAGAGAAAATTAAATAATATTAGATTTTGATATTTTACCAAATCATCAATATGACAATGTAATTTATTACCAACATTAAACATATATAATATACATAGACAAAGAGATAGGAAAATAAAGGAAGTGCTTAATAATTACCTTCTTAGAAAGTATGAAGATTGAAGAGAGTTAGAGAGTGCTTGATGTTGAAACTAGAATATTGAGTGAGAAATAGGATTTTGGTTCTATACTTCTAGTGGTGGTGGTTTGGATATAAAAAAAGACTTAGGGTTTGAAAAGGAACAAAGATTTTGTAGGTTTTGAAGATGATAAAAATTAATATCTAATCTCTAATGGCTTCTTGAATCTTGAACTTGAAGTTTAAGAATAAACAAAGAAGAAAAAAGCTAGGGTTTTTGAGTTAGGAAGTAATTTGGGGAAAAAAGTTTAGTTTAGTTTACTTTAGAAACTTGAAGAGTTTAACATTAATTTATATTAGAAATAGAGAATTTAGTATAAAAAAGTATTTAAAAACTAATTGAGGAAAGTCAAACTTCCATCAAAAGTGGGGCATCAGATTACATAAACTGAAGAAGGATCTACCCTTGAATTCCCGTGACTTCATAGTTGAAATGGGTCGGTCCTTTATAAAGTGGAAGGGAAGTGCTATTCGGTGCCCATAAATTTTATTTTTAATGTAACACACATAATAGCTGGAGGCCCCCCAAAATTGGTGGCCCAAAGCGAGGCTTTGCTCGCTTTGGGCCAGGGCCGCCCCTGCCAATTGGTTTAGGCCCAAAACCCTATTTTCGGGGCCTTTTTGCTATCTTTTGCCTAAATTCTCTTTAGACCTATGAGATATGTTTATGGGACACTCCCATGGTTATATCTCACTCCCACTAATCATATCATCCGATTAAATACCCATTCTTATGTGTAACCCGTTGTAGGATCCGATCGAAGTTAGCCGCGAATTATTTCGTAATTCGACGATCGTAGTTGGTTTCTAGCTAAACACTACGACCCCTAAATCAATCGGACTTGATGATCTTCTTCATCAATTGCCGTAGCCGACAAATTGCTCGCATTGCAACCTTGGTCGAAGGACATTTCCTTCACTCCTGGTGACGTATTTTGGCCCATACAATCACCCCTTACCCGATTGAAAGAATTCAATAGATTCGGTAAAACATGATGGTTGTATACGGATCCCTTGTATAACATTTATACTAGTAGGGTTTACAACTAAACGGAAACTTTACATACTAAGGGATACATATAAAGAAAAGACTTGATATACAAAAAATGCAAGAATATCTTAAAGGATATTGCCAAGATTCTTACTTGGGTGGAACTCTAACCCAGTCCCACTGGTTCACTATCATTACCCTCCTGCAAATTGAACGTCGGACTGGATCGGAGATTCAATTTGGGACAAAGATCCAAGAAACGCCAATGAGAAAGACTTTTCGTAAGAATGTCGGCCAACTGATCCTGTGACGGAACAAACTTGATAAGAAGATAACCATCCGCCACCTTTTCTCTGACAAAGTAGTAATCCAGCGCAATATGCTTAGATTTGCATCGAAACACTGGGTTTGCAGTCATCAGAATTGCATTCTTGTTGTCACAAATAATTCGAGCAGGTGAGGTTACTGAGATACCAAGTTCCATGAGAACAAAACCTGTCCATGTCAATTCAACAGCCTTAGCAGCAACAACTCTATATTCAGCTTCAGAGCTCGAGCGAGAGACTATGGCTGCTTTTTCGCATTCCAAGCAATTAAATTTGAGCCCAGAAAAATAGAAAAGTTGTAGTGGAGCGACGAGTGTCGGGTCACTTAGCCCAATCGACGTCAGAGTACGCCAAAAGAGAAATACTGGAAGAATCCTTATAAATTTGTAAACCAAGATGAATAGTTCCCTTGAGATAGCGAAGATTTCGCTTCACCGCCTGAAAGTGATCCTGAGTCGGAGCATGCATAAACTAGCATGCCATGTTAATGGAGAATGCGAGATTTGGTCTGGTTAACGTGATATACTGAAGAAAACCAACAATCTTACGGTAGAAGGTGGGATAACTGAAATAGCCCCGTTTGCAGTAAGACGGCAGCCGGAAGACAGAGGAGTCGGTGATGGTTTGATCCCTTCCATATTGAGAAATTCAAGAATATCTAGCGCATACATAGACTGGGTAAGTAAAAGACCCTTCTCATTTGGAGTTGCCTCAATACCAAAAAAATAATGCAAAGAACCTAAATTCTTCATATCAAATTATGAGTTTAAAGAGGATATAATATCGGAGATGACAAAAGAATTCCCACCTGTAAGTATAATGTCATCGACGTATAAAAGTAAGTAAACAAATCCAACAGCGGTAGATAGAATAAACAGAGATGTATCGGATTTGCTCGTCTTAAAACCAAGACGAGTGAGATAAGTGCTGAAACAGTCATACCAAGCACGAGACACCTTCTTGAGGCTATATAGAGCCTTCTTAAGGCGACAAACATATCCCAGGCAAGATGGGTCAGTAAAACCGGGTGGCTGAGTCATATAGACCTCCTCTTGTAATTCCCCGTGAAGAAACGCATTCTTTACATCCAACTGAAACATAGGCCAACTATTAGGTAGTGAGCTTGGCAACATGGCTAAAAGTTTCATCAAACTCAATTTCTGGTTTTTGGGTAAAACCTTGAGCCACCAAACGAGCCTTATATCGATCAATAGTGCGGTCGGATTTAAGTTTCGTCCGATAAATCCATTTACAACCAACCACATTCGTAGAGGGGGCGCGAGGCACAGGTGTCCAAGTGTCCTGTCTATGAAGAGTTTCCATCTCTTCTTCCATGGCCAATTGTCAATGAAGAGAGAAAGAAGCCAAATGATAACCTCGAGGATCCTTAATAGCCGAAAGTGCAACAAAGAAACAAGAACCAACGTCACCAAAAATAATAGAATCATGAGGAGGAATGGGGTAACGACATAATATCTGTGAAGCAAGATACGACTGGCCAACCATAGGAGACGTTTCGTCGAGCAACTATTGCACATCACGATATCCTTGTGGGCCATGACCTGCGAAGATGGGTCAGTTGTGGATTGCACAGACAAAGGCACCGAGACCGAGCCAGACCTGGTAGATGAGGTAATACAATTTGAACCACATTCAGACTAAATCGGGGAAGATACAACGGACCCGGTGTCCGAGGAGAAGGCGGGTCTTGTCCACGGCCATTAAGAACGTACTTTGGTTGCGCAATGGTTGGGTTAGTATCCGAATCCAACCCTAAATTATCAACAACTAAGGGTAGTGGAGCTATATTTAGACTCTCAATATTGGCCAAGTCAGGTAGAGGGACAACCGAGTCAATGTGAACTATGCGAGGCGGTGATGGCGTCTCAACTGAGGCAGAGGGTGGACTCAGATCTGGCTGTAAGGGCAAATTCGGTAAATCATTAAAGCTTAAGAGGTCTGTGGAGGTGGAGGAAACATTACCATTGTGAAACAGGAGAACATACTTGTCAAATACAGTGAATGGAGATATAGACACGTCCCGTAGAGCGATCAAGACATTTGAAACCCGTGTGGTGAGGGATATATCCTATAAAGACACAAGGAAGACTACGAGGCGACAATTTGTTAGAAGCATAAAGACGTAGATAAGGATAACACAGACAACCAAAAGTGCGCAGCATTGAATAAGAGGGAGACTTACTGAATAGAGTGGAGAACGGAGAACCATTCTGAAGAACCAGCGTAGCCATGCGGTTAATGAGAAAAACAACAGTCTAAAAGGCATCGACTCAAAAGGAGGACGAAAGTTTACTATGAAAGAGGAGACTGAAATCAGTTTCTGTGATATGTCAATACTTTCGCTCAACTCTAGCATTTTGAGTCGGAGTGGAGGGACAAGACAAACGTCGAGCAATACCACCTTTATTTAAAAGGGCCAAAAATGTAGAGCTTAAAATCTCAGCCCCTCCATCGAGTTGAGGAGTTTTCATAGTCGTAGCAAACTGATTTCCAACTAACGATTTGAAGCTAATGAAGACAGATAAAAAATCAAATTTTAAACGAAGAGGGTAGAACCAAAAAAATCTACTGAAGTCATCAACAAAAATAATGTAATATTGAAAACCATAAGAATACAGAATTGGTGCGGGTCCCCGTACATCAGTATGAATAAGTTCAAGATGTGAATCCGCACATTTTTCATATTTATTAAACTGAAGATGGTGAGTTTTACTCATTTGACAAGGAGTACAAGTTGTCAGACTAGACTTAGACAAAAACTGAATTAAATATTGTTTTTCTAGAAGTTCTAAAATGCGGGAAGAAATATGCCCTAAATGTGAATGCCAAACTTCTAGAGGTGCCTTGAGAGAGCTAAAGGTTGATCTGAATAAGGACTAGTGGTGTGAAGATTGTAATTGGTAAAGATTGTCTTATCTACTGCAGGTTCCTAGTGTCCTTCCGATCACCTGGAATAACACAAAACCATTCTTAGAAAAGATAATGAAACAGTTTAAGTCATCAATTAGACGACTATTAGAGTACAAAATTTTATTGAGCGATAGAACAAGAAGAGCATTAGGTAAAGTGATAGTTCTACAAGAAGTAGTGAGAGTCCCTTTTTGAGAGATAGAGGGAGGGGAACATCACTAATTTTGACATGACTCTGACCAGTATAAGGAGTAATACGAGTGAACATACCAGAAGAAGAAGACATGTGGTTAGAAGCACCACTGTTCGCATACCAGGCTAGGTCTCGAGGATCGGTGACTTGAAGTGCAGTTAGGGTTGCGGTAACATCTTCCGAGGATGTCTGTTGAACCACATGGGTTTCACTGGAAGACAGATGACGAACAACAGTAGCACGATGAAAGGAGTCTCGTTGTGGGCGGGCAATCAAATCATAACATCAGTCGACAGTATGACTGTTACGTCCACACCATTGGCAAAGATACGCAGGACCTGCGGGTTTGGCCGGACCAAGGTCCCTCCTATCGACGGTGGGAGGGGGTCAAACCTGTGGTTGTTGTCGTCGATCGTGATTTGAAGCCCGATACCGATATGTAGACTATTGTCTCCGATTTTGAGGGTGGTTAGAAGCCCGAGATGTTTGAGAGTAATACGCACCTTCAATGACTGGTTGAGAAGATCAAAACGATGTCCGAAGTGCTTCCTGTGACTGAAGCATAGGGATATTTTCCTTAAAGGTCAATAGACGACTCTTAGATAATATAGATTCAGCAAGAGAGGCATAGTCGGGTCCGAACCCTTTGAGAAAATAAAAAACCTTCTTCGAGTTTGATAAAAGATCTCTGATAGCTTCAAGAGATTCAAGATGTGTACGAAAGGTGCAGTAATAGAGGCAGTACCTTTATGTAGATTCTGAGTTTCTTCTTGAAGCTGCAGAGAACGATAACACTGGGATTGGCATAAGTCTGAGCCAAGTGAGACCAGACCTAGGTTGCCTTTGTAATGCCCATGATTTCAGTCATATCACTACAAGAAAATATGTTATTGTCGACGTTAACTGCCGACGGCAAAACGTCGGGGAAAACTACACTGCTTACGGTTTTCCATATATCCGTCAAAAAAATTGTTGACAACTGCTGACAGATTTTTAGAAGACCGTCGGCATAGGTCAACCTGTGAACGTCTACACACATTTTTACTGATGTGGTTTCCCGACGGATACATTTTCAGTCGGCAGAGTGTAGTTGCCGACGGTTTTTTGACCTCCGTTGATAGAGGAATAGTATTTGCCGACTGAATTTTGTCCTTTGTCGATGTGGTAATTTGGCGCGGATGAATTTTCTGGCGTAAAAACTCACTCCGCGAAAAGATATTTTCTGCCGCCGGAAGTATGTTAATTTCCCGACGGCAGTAGACCATAAAAAGCGCTAGTGGAGCTAAGCCGCAACTTCTTCATCTCTTTCTGGTTTTCCTAACTCTTTCTCTCTCTCTATGCAATTTTTTCTTTTTTCTTCTTTGATAAGGACCTAAACAACCCTAGATCGACCTTGAGACACTTCAGTCTTGAAGCTATATAGCTTCCAGAGTTAACGAGCTATAAAGAATCGAGTACACAACTCGATCGGTCTTTCTCCAAGATTCATGTATAAGGTTGATAGCAAGAGACCTATCAGTTGTCTGAATTGTTGGAGAAGGGGGAATAACCGAGTTGTCAATATAGGGCAATAATTGGGATGATAACTTAAAACTGATCATGAAACCAATTTGCGGGAAGGATACCAGAGTGGGTGTAGGAAATGAAGAGGAACTAGTTGACATAGTCGATTCAACAGGAGTAATCATACTGAGAAATAGTAGGCAAGTGATACGAAAAAATAATAGCAAACAACTAGTGCAAGACGAGTACTTGAAACCAGACAAACAACCAATATTAGAGATTGAAAAAAAACGACAATACTTTATGTAAAATTGTTTACGAGTTTAATACCATGAAAGAATTCAATAGATACGGTAAAACAGGATGGTTGTATGCCGATCCCTTGTATTACATTTATACTAGTAAAGTTTAGAACTAAACGTAACTTTACATACTAAGAGATACACATAAATGAAAGACTTGATATACAAGAAATGCAATAATATCTCAAAGGATATTCCCACGATTCTTACTTGGGTGGGACTCTAACCGAGTCCAACCAGTTCACTATAATTACTAATATTTTCGGTGTGAAACTAGTAGGTCATAATAACATATTGATGAGCACGATTATAATACATGTATGTTGTGGTTTGATGTTATGATGTGTGCACGATGTGACACAGTTGGTGCAAAGTTATATGTGGTTGGTGGTTGTTTCGACCCTCTCTACCAATTGTCTGTTGCGGTGACTGATGGGTTTGCTGGTATAGGCGTAAGGAGCTACGATCTAGGCATAGAGCATATGGAGTCAGCGGTAATACAATGGTAGCCTTGTGGACCACACTCTCATACAATGAGTGTTATGTGGAGGCTTCAGATGTAGGATCTGATTTCCCCAGTGGACACTAACTTATCATATCGCTTTTGGTTGTTTGTTCCAAGTGTGATTTCCTTTATTAAAAGTGTCACAACTTAAATACACATTTGAACACCTTTATTACATTATGGAGTTGTGGTTTTGTCTTGATAGATCTTAAAATTGTCTATTAAGGCTTTAGGGATTTGGAAATCTACTTGTTGGATTCTGACGCAACCTATTGTTTTTTCAGGACAAGAAAATCAAGTAGGGTCACCTGCTTGAGTCGTAGTTAGCCCTTGGAGGAGTTTTCTTATGAATTTTCTTTCTTTTCTTAGGTAGTTATTTGGATTGCATCTCCTAAGTAGCTATTTTTCTTTTATTTATTCTTGTTCGACCTACGTGTTGATGATTTAAAGACACCATTTGAGTTTTGAAAGCTTAATAAAGTTTCGTTACTTGATCTATTATCACATATGAGCTTCATTTTTGATGTTATTCATCTCTCTGATGAGTATGTCGATTGTGTCTACTATGTTTTGCAGAGAAATCCTTTATGTTTAGGTTTTCATGACGGTCGACGTGAAAATCTGTACTTGGGTCGTTAGAATATTTCCATGGGATCTTTCTTCTTTTATTATGACAATTTTTTGTGTCACAAACCGGGTTTGACATCAACTATTTCAACGAAAGACTTGGTCCAAGTATTTGGATCAAGAAATAGAGAGACAATGTGTGTCATTGTAAAAATCTGCGTGCCCTTAACGCTCCCTTCGCGGCAAATAAACACGTTGGTATGCTATAGACGATCTTAACACGTTGATAAAAATCTCTCTCTCTACCTGCTCAACACAATAAGTCTAATCTACTTTCTGTTTTTAATGGAGACGAGATTAGGTTATTTGTTGTTAGGATGGATAATGTTTCTTATTATCTATTTATTTGGATTATACTTGAAATCCAACGTTGAATCATTTACTTGCTTATTTAACTTTGTATCGAGACATCACCACGGTTATGATGTTCATTTTTCTAATTGTGAAATTTCAAATTAAGTGTCTGCATAGCTTTTGGGTGCAAAACATTAGAACTAACAAGCAGTTTACTTTTATTTTATCTTAGGAAAAGATAATGTGTTTGAGTTCCATTATTTTTTTGACAAATCTATAACTTTTTTCGTTGATGTCCATCGATTTTATAAAGCTTCAATGGATTCCTAATCTTAATGTATTTTTTTTGAAAATTAATCTTAATATATTAGTTAGGCCGCGACTTTGGGAAATAAAAGAAATTCTCCAAGGAATAAGATGTAGTCAATAAATATTGGTTCTGTGACATATTTTATTTTTAATCCAGAACTTGACTTGATCAAACGTTGTCCCATATTCTCTCTCTTTATCAACAACTCAATCATGTAAATTTGTTATCCTTTATCTCTCTCCCTCTCAACAATTCAATCAGTAAGTTTTAGCACTATCCTTTACCATATTTACTACGATAACAAACTTAATTGAGTTTTAATAATTTGATTGATTTATCATTTATAACTTCTTTCTAAAACGAGAATTGTATAGGAGTTATAATCATTCTTCTGTCCCAAAATTTCTTTATAATGAAATGAAGTTTAGTTTAATCCTCTTCTAAGATTCCTTTCATTGTCCATACAAAACTTCATGCCTTCCCATCTAATCTTGCTTGTGTAAGTCCAATACAAGCATCAACAAAATCATCTTCAATAAAATCAATAGATAAACCTGTAATCATTTGCCAAACCCCGGGAGAAGTATTGAACTATAAAAAACTTCCATATGCGTGTACCCTATTTGTAACTGGTTTCACACACACATCTGAGTTATCGGGTTGTGGAGTAACAGTGTTTCTACACATTTCTTTTTGTTAATCTGGCTTTGACTTAGGGTATTGTTTTTTATTGTTGGACAAAGGGAGATCTAGAGTGAGAAAGAGGGAGAGAACGAAAGCAACAAGAGAGAGAAGGTAACAGTGAATTAGAGAGAAAATAAAGAGGTGGCAATGGTGGTCGGAATGGTGGTGGTGGGAAGTTGTGGTGGTGAAGGTGATAAAGAATATGAAGATTAGAGATCAACGTTTGATCAAGTGAGTTTTTGGACTAAAATAAATTATTTTCTCGAGAATGTACATAAAAACATGGATTCTTCAGAAAATTTATTTCTCGAGATTATTCTTTATTTCCCAAAGCGACGACCATTAGTTATAGTTTTATACAGGAGTGTCAAAATCATTGTTTTCGAAATATTTATGGTGTAAGAGCAACTCCAACCCCAACCTGTCTTTAGGTCGGAAAAACCCACTTTTTCACCCAAAATTTTCAGCCTCGGCTCAGTCTAAAAAATTCAACTCCATTTTTTCGAAATAATTTTTTTTTCCCGAAGTCGGAGAGTTATACGGAGACCGATACGTTGGTGGGATGTATTTTAATTATTAATGTATAAAGTTTCGAAAAATATTTAAACTAATTAAAATTTGTAAAAAAAATTTAAAAAAATGAAAATAAAAAAGGAGAAGATCTAGCTGTTGGATTTGATCCAACGGCTAGGATCACCCCAACATGACCGTTGGGGTTCCCCAACGATCATGTTGGGGAACTTCAGTCGACCCTAATCTTAGGATCGACTGAAGTGGTCGCGTGACGAGAGTTACTCAAATTTTTCGCCTCAGCCAGGCACACACTCGAGTTGCTCTTAGCATTCATATACCACAACCAGAATGTCTTGTGCTTCACGTATTTCACAAAGAGAGTCTGGATCGGTCTTCGTAAGCATGTAAAGTAGGTAAGGGCAATTTAGGTATTTCACCTGTTGTAATTTTCATTTAAAATATGACAGACTCTACCAGCAAGAAGGAAGCGGAGAGCAAGTGAGCAACTAGTCTAGGGTTTATCTTTAATCTTCACTTCCTCTCTCAAATATTTCTGGTGAGGGCTTATCTTTAATTGAAGACAGCAAGGAGCCGAGCTTCTGGGAAACTAGGGTTTTATCTGAAATCTGCACATTTTCTCTCTCAAGGATTCGGTTAGTATAATTTTGCTCATGTTTCTTAAATCTGAATGTTCTAACTCATAGAGGTTATCGATTCTTATTCCGTGTTTTAGATATAATTTTGCTTTTCTGTTTATGAAATTCATCAAGAAATTAATGAGTGTATTTGAGATTTGTGGATATGGTTTAGGTTGTAGACCAAGTGTTTGATGAAATTCTTCTTTTAAGTTTTTGTTTGCAGATGACTTGAAGGTTAGATATGGCAATTTCAACCGATTGATGGTTATGATAAATGAATTTTTGTGAACTATTTAAATTTTTTTTTGTCAGAAAATTCACATAAATGTGAAATGTGTCCTTAAGAATGTATCATTATCACTACAAATTACCTTTAACTAACACTTTTACATGTATTACATGCATCATAGGTATAAACCTACTTATAGTGACTTTTAGTAAAACATTTTGGCTACTGTTAAGTTAAAGCTTAGCCTCGTCGAAGTTGAAATCCTGGCTCCACCCCTGGTTGTGAGATAATTAGCTTATATCTTGAATCTTGATACTTGGTATGTGCTGATTTTGTTATATTTATAGGTTACACAGTTGTTCTTGGGGTCGAGAAAGATGGCCGGCGCTCTAATTCAGTCAATTAACTTCAATGCCTCCACCCTCGGCAAAAAGGATGGCCAACATAAAAAACCTGGACAGGCAAACAGAAGGACCGTCAAAATGCAATATAGTGTCAAATCACAGAGCTTAAGACTCCAAGCACCATCTTTGGCAAGAAGGGGTTTTAGTGGACTACGAGGAAATAATGCCTTAGACTCTTTGGTACTTTCTGGCTCTGATTTTCATTCTAAAGTGGCAACTTCTCTATCTGTTCCTCGTGGAAGGGGAAGCAGATGTGTTGCTAAAGCTATGTTTGAACGCTTCACGGAGAAGGCTATTAAAGTTATAATGCTTTCACAAGAGGAAGCTAGAAGGTTAGGTCATAATTTTGTTGGCACGGAACAACTACTATTAGGTCTAATAGGTGAGGGCACGGGCATTGCTGCCAAGGTTCTCAAGTCCATGGGATTCAGTCTAAAGGATGCTCGTGTTGAAGTGGAAAAGATTATTGGTAGGGGAAGTGGTTTTGTTGGTGTTGAGATACCATTCACACCTCGGGCAAAGCGTGTTTTGGAACTTTCTCTAGAGGAAGCTCGCAACCTTGGTAATCATTAAATATCCTAAATTTCTATTTACAAACTAAGTTGCCCATCTTTCTCTTACCTGCCGTTCCTTTCCACTTGAGAGAATTATTAACATCAAAACATTTTTTTGGCCTTCTCGTCTTACTCTATCAAGTTCACTGTATTCATTGTGAATATCTTATTAAAGAAAAGGGGTTACAGATGTCATTATACGTATATAGCTAGTAAAAGGTTTTTTTATATCTGTTCCCTTGAAGACATTGTTAGCTTTTGTTGATTGTTGCAGGTCATAACTACATTGGGACTGAGCATTTGCTACTTGGATTACTTCGTGAGGGTGATGGTGTAGCAGCTCGTGTGCTTGAAAACTTAGGTGCTGATCCAAGTAATATTCGTACACAGGCAAGTCACATCCCTTGAGTAAACAAGCCGTGTTCCAAAACGTGTATATGTGTTTTGAAAGACATGTATTTCTTTGATCCAAGTAGGTCATTCGGATGGTTGGTGAGAGTACTGAAGCTGTTGGTGCGGGTGTTGGAGGAGGCAGCAGTGGAAATAAGATGCCTACGCTTGAGGAGTATGGAACTAATCTCACAAAACTGGCTGAAGAGGTACTCTATTATTTATTATGTATGAAATTCGTTGTGCTAATGGCCAATGGGGTGTAGTTGTTCTTTTTTTCTTTGCTTATTTGAGAGGTAAGAGTGAGCTATTGTTATTGCTTGACAGGGAAAATTGGATCCTGTTGTTGGAAGGCAGCAGCAAATTGAACGTGTAACACAAATTTTGGGTAGGCGTACAAAGAACAACCCTTGCTTGATCGGAGAACCCGGTGTGGGAAAAACAGCAATAGCAGAAGGGCTCGCTCAAAGAATTGCGAATGGTGATGTTCCAGAGACCATTGAAGGAAAGAAGGTGATTTAATCACACTTTGATCTGATCTCATCTCGAACATCCGTCGAAGTTGTCAAACATGAGACTTCAATCCTGTGAATGCACTTTAATGCTCAGAGTATAATTATGCAAATACAGTAGTTGAACTATATACTTTTCTTGATTTTTTTAAAAACTATACTTCTCTTAATTAGAGAACAAAAAGGATTGGGATTTTAGTTCACCGTTCAAAGTGTGAACCAAGTGTGAGTAAGGTTGAAGGAATCTACGCATTATGGTTTAAGTAAAGAAGTCCGTACGACAATTAGGGTTGTACACTTTCAATAAGCTTCCAATACCTTATCTTATTACTAAGAAGCACATAATGTCTTGTCTTCTTAATTTGTTTTGGCAAAACTTGAGATAACATCTGCTCAACTCATTGTTATATTTTACTTTTTGTTTACTTTAAATTTACCATTTTCATAAGCTTATGATTAGTTTCAAGAGGCACCCTGATATACAAACGTTATATATACAACGAAACTACCTGGCAACAGAAACTAACGTCCAAGTTTTATTGCTTTCAGGTAATTACACTAGATATGGGTCTTCTTGTAGCTGGTACAAAATATCGTGGAGAGTTTGAAGAAAGGTTGAAGAAGCTAATGGAAGAAATCAAACAAAGTGATGACATAATACTGTTCATAGATGAGGTGCACACTTTAATTGGGGCAGGCGCAGCAGAAGGGGCAATTGATGCAGCTAACATCTTGAAGCCAGCTCTGGCAAGAGGCGAACTTCAGGTAGTTCTGATTTCTTTTTCTGCTTCTGCATGACCTCCCATTCTTGTACTGTCTTGGAAAATAAATGGCAAGCTTAAATAAAACTCACATGTATTGAGTGCATATGCAAAAGATACAGAAGAGAATAAAATGAATTTAATTTCTATAATGCATAACGGTGCAGTGTATCGGTGCAACAACACTAGATGAATACAGAAAACACATTGAGAAGGATCCGGCTTTGGAAAGAAGATTTCAACCAGTAAAAGTTCCTGAGCCGTCTGTCGACGAGGCTGTACAAATTTTAAGGGGTCTTCGGGAGCGATATGAGATTCACCACAAGCTTCGTTATACAGATGATGCCATAGTTGCTGCTGCACAATTAGCACATCAATATATCAGGTAAAATTGCGCGCACTGTCTCTTTACTTTCATTGGTTGCTTATTATAACCAATTATCCATCACTAGTAGAATTCTCAATTATTCAGTTGAAAAAAGAGGTTCTATTTGCTGCTTCGTTCATGTAATCTTTATCAAGAACGTTTTCCTTGAAGTTGTAGAATTCTGAATATTCTTATAGGTTGAAGCATTCTCACTATATGCTAGCCTTCCACTGAGCACCACTTTGAAGTGTGAGCTGATCTGGTTATATCAGCTCACATCCAAGTCAGAAGGGAATGTTACTTTCCCTAATATAACAGTGACATAATGATGTGGCACTCTTTTAAGCCACATTTTCAATGTTCACTTCCTCACACTGGAACTGTATCAAAGTCTGATGCCGCCTCAGTTAGTAAGTTTTGGTGAGAGAAACAAGCATTTTCTGAGTGTAGTGTTTGGTACGAGTTAATCAAAACACAAATTATTTTTGTGGTTGTAGACTGCAAATGTTTCATGTTGTACTTGAGTAGATATTGTAATGCATGAATTTAATGTGTCCATACTCGGTTTCCTTTGTTATCTAGAATTTCATTAAATAGGTAAATGGTTGTTTTCAAATATCTCTGGTTATATTGGCAGTACCTATATGGATCATGACTAAATTTCTTACGTAAATTGTTTCTTAAATGTTGTGTAAACCAGTGATCGCTTCCTCCCCGACAAAGCAATTGACTTAATTGATGAAGCTGGTTCTAGAGTTCGACTTCGTCATGCACAGGTATGAATTTTTGTTCACATTTCATGACAATTTTTTCATTCCCATTTTCCTTTTGCCTTCTCCTTTGCCCCATTAATATCATTGATTTGATTGTTTTTTTTGTTCCAAATAGCTCCCTGAAGAAGCCAAAGAGCTCGAAAAAGAGCTTAGGCAACTAACAAAAGAGAAAAATGAAGCAGTTCGAGGCCAAGACTTTGAAAAGGTACTTCACAGTTTCTTCACGACTAGTGCAGACTGTATTAATATTTACTACCAATTTTTGGGAAGTATATTAACAAGAACTGTTTTCTTAAGAAAAAAGCAGAAAAGATAAAATGATCATGTTTATGGTATAAAAAGAGCGTATAAAACCACGAGACTCGTACCCATGTATTTGGGGTTTCTTTCCTTTACTCGCCATCCATGCTTAAAATGTTTTTGGAAGGATCTGTTGTACGTTTTCTTGCTCTTATGTGATTTATAATTGATTTTTCTATTAAGCTTAACAATGCACAACTCTCTACAGGCGGGCGAGTTGAGAGACAGAGAAATGGACCTCAAGGTCCAGATAACAAATATTATCGACAAGGGCAAAGAAGTAAGCAAAGCCGAGAGTGAAGCAGGAGATTCAGGTCCAGTTGTAACCGAAGTAGATATCCAACACATAGTTGCGTCATGGACTGGGATCCCAGTTGACAAAGTTTCAAGTGACGAATCTGTTCGCCTCCTGAAGATGGAAGACACACTCCATACAAGAGTAATTGGTCAAGACGAAGCTGTTAAAGCTATTAGTCGTGCAATCAGGCGTGCCCGTGTTGGGCTTAAAAACCCTAACCGTCCAATTGCAAGCTTCATATTTTCGGGCCCAACTGGTGTAGGAAAATCCGAGTTGGCAAAATCACTAGCTTCTTACTACTTCGGATCCGAGGAAGCTATGATCCGTCTCGATATGAGTGAGTTCATGGAGAGACATACCGTCTCCAAACTCATCGGATCACCACCAGGTTATGTTGGCTACACCGAAGGTGGTCAGTTGACTGAAGCAGTTCGTCGACGACCTTACACGGTAGTTCTCTTTGATGAAATAGAAAAAGCTCATCCTGATGTCTTCAACATGATGCTTCAGATTCTTGAAGACGGAAGATTAACAGATAGCAAAGGTCGAACAGTTGACTTCAAGAACACACTTCTTATAATGACATCAAACGTAGGAAGCAGTGTGATTGAGAAAGGAGGCAGAAGAATCGGGTTCGATTTAGACTATGACGAGAAAGACAGTAGCTATAACAGGATCAAAAGTCTTGTGCAGGAAGAACTAAAACAGTATTTCAGACCAGAATTCTTGAATAGATTAGATGAGATGATTGTGTTTAGACAGCTAACAAAGTTGGAAGTTAAAGAGATTGCCGATATAATGCTCAAGGAAGTATTCGAGAGGCTTCGAGGGAAGGACATTGAGCTTCAAGTGACCGAAAGGTTTAGAGAAAGAGTAGTCGATGAAGGATATGATCCAAGCTATGGAGCGAGGCCATTGAGGAGAGCAATAATGAGACTTCTTGAAGATAGCATGGCGGAGAAGATGCTTGCTGGAGAGATTAAAGAAGGGGATTCAGTTATCATCGATGTTGATGGTGATGGAAAAGTTACAGTGCTCAATGGAAGTAGCGGAACCGATCCCAATGAGATGTTATCACTACCACAGTTGGTGTAAAATTAATACCACTCTACAGTAGGATGAAGGTGCTGTTGGTTCAGTGTAGTTCTAGGGTTTCTGTTTCTTTGGGGGTGGGCAATTTGACCCAGTTTTGAAGATTAGTTATGATATTTTTCATATTGGGATTAGATGAAGTTCAGTTAAATTCAGCCAGAAATTAATGTGGTTTTATTGAGTTTTATAAGCTTACATTTCGATAAATTTAACAGAGTAACAAGTGATGTTTGTTTTTAGGTTATTTTTCGAAAAGGTTGTGGGTAACCGTTGGGTTTTTAAGAAGGGGAGTGACTTTTTTAATAATTTCTGAAGTGGTTGTCGAATAAGGTAAATTTTAACTTTCATTTTGTTTAATATCTCTTGAATCAGTAATTAG
>BEHA01050390.1:37602-53876 GCA_002897215.1 Eschscholzia californica subsp. californica | reverse complement strand
TAAAGCCGAACCTCGTTAAATTCTGTTCGCATATTTGATTTTGACTTAGCTTTTCGATTAATCTTTATAATCGGATCAATTTCTAGGATAGGTTCGATAGCTTCCGCGACTTTCAGTTATAACAACTGTACTGATGACTGTAGGCCAACTTGTGCATCACAAGTATATTAGTTAATCTTTCAACGAAAAAAATACTTTAGTTAATTGGTTAAATTTTTTGCGAAAACTACTGCCATTATATAGAATCTTAAATTCATATGAGGTCTTTTAAATTTATATATATATTCTTGGAAAAATTGGGGATTATCTATAAAAGAACTAAAACATTATCCAGCAACAAAAAAATAAAATTTACTAAATTAACGATATGAATTTAGAGCTAACTTTGAACAATTTGAATAACTTGCGGTAAACAAGGCGTTGCTTTTTCTTATCGTCTAAATATGAATCGACTAACGTAAATATACTCAAAAATAATTCATTAGCTATTTGACTAATTAATCACACATCAAGAGTCAGATAATAATAAACAATTAAACATTTAACTCTAGTTAAATAAGTGACATTCCAGTTAAAATAGATAAACACTGCCAGCAACAATTTTAGAACCTTACCATCACCTCAAGCAACCATCTACCCTTTACCTTCAAAATCTTCCTCTTTAACAAATCAGAGAGTGTTGAAAGTTTTGAGTTTTATTTATTAGTTGGCAAAAAGAGAGAGAGAGAGATCACATTATGGATCATTACTCAAATGAGTCTCACTTTCATGAGGCAGTATCTTTCTTTCCCTTTGTGCCCTTTGTCATTTGCTTTTATTCATTCATGTGTCATGTGGCCATGTGGGTGGGACTTGGGAGTGTGCTTGAGAATATAAAGAGTGGATGAGATGGAGAGGAGAGAGAAAGAGAGAAGGGTATGCCAGAATTCACACTGACATCTCTTGCTGGACCCTCTCTCTCTCTCTCTCTCTCTCTCTCTCTCTCTCTCTCTCTCTCTCTCTCTCTCTCTCTCTCTCTCTCTCATCCAACCAATCTTACCAATCTTGAGTTGTGAGTTCACTTTATTGTGACATATGCATCAAATATTATAAACATAACATATATAATATAATGATCTTCAACAAAAAAAAAAAAACATATATAATATAATGATATATAAAGTTAAGCACATAAAATATTTATGATCATTTTCAAGTCCCATCTGATAAAAACTTCACAGTCTACAAACATAAGTGATAGATACCTCTTAAATTAAAACTACTAATTTATACTAAAAGAGGTATTAAAAGTTAGATGATAACATTGCATGTAGTGGGTTTCCTTATAGTGGACATAGATATCACTTTAAGCAAGCGTGAGTGTTAATTTCTCCTAGAAAAGGTAATGACAATTAACATGCAAAATAATATGAATCTAACATTTGTTTATTGAGTTTAGGAATGATTTTCTTATTATTTTAGGCAAATATCCATTAGCATCAATTCTTTCTGAAAGATACATGCAATTCCAATTTTGAATCTTGATATTTTTACTAATGTTCTCATCTATTTGACATCTACTTAAAACATCCTTAAATCATAAGAAGATGATAGATACATTAGTCTAATAAAAGTTTGAATAGTGACAATAATGTTCTAAAATTGAAATTTCAAATTTGTCCAATTTTAAAAGGAGATATTTACTTGTCTATAAATTATATTTTAGTCTTGCATACCATTTTTATATGAAGGTTAAAATAACAAATGATTAAGCAACTTTGATCTCATTTTATGTGATGATCTTAATACACGATCAGTAGAAATGATGATTTTAAACCATAATCAGTAGATTGTAATGTAAAACGCGGGGATATTTATTGAAAATTTGGCCAAAACTTCTTAAGAAATTTGGACTTTAATTCAAAAGAATCAGTCAATTTTTTTTAGTCTTTCAGCTCCTTGAATACTTTTTTTAATTTGCGACAGCTTTACAACTGCTGTGCAATAGTTTTGGAGCGCCTTGCAACACCTAACAACAGAATACCTTTGAAAAAAATATTGAGTTTTTAACCAAACAAAATATAAATATTTGGATTTTTAACAAAACAAAAAATTTAACTCGTCTTTTTAACTAAAAAAAAGTTTAAAATTGAGTCTTCGGCCCAATTTCCTTGACACTAAATTGCACCAGAAATCAGTGAATGTAAATTGTTAACATTTGTTGATTTGAGTGGAAATGAATTTAGAAGTGAAATTTTTCCAACTGTACGTTCCTAGAGAATCCATGTTTTTTTGTACAATTTTCGGGCATATTTTCTTTTAGTCCAAAAATTAACTTGATCAAACACTGCCATAATCTTCATCTCCTCTATCACCTTCACCACCACAACTTCCCACCACCGCCATTTCGA
Organism: Eschscholzia californica subsp. californica; assembly: GCA_002897215.1. Classification (NCBI taxonomy): domain Eukaryota; kingdom Viridiplantae; phylum Streptophyta; class Magnoliopsida; order Ranunculales; family Papaveraceae; genus Eschscholzia; species Eschscholzia californica. Next base: position 51,486 of record BEHA01050390.1, on the reverse strand, counting down.
CCACCATTGCCACTTCTTCTCTCTCCTCTCTTATCCTCTCTCACTCATTGTTGCCCTTTCTCTCGATTTCTCACTATTTCTCTCTCTCCTTCTCCATCTGCTCCCTTTCTCTTTTTCTTGCTCTATCTCTTACTATTTCTCTCTCAATCAGAATCTCTCTATCTCACGATTTCTCCCCCTCACACAGCTCCGACGAAGGAAAGTGTGCCCTTCGCGGGAACCCCCTTCGTCTCGGACGAGAAGAGACCTCGAGGAGGGTTTCGCCAGAAGCCCTCCTCGAGGTTTGATTGCGGCAAAGGAAATACTTCTCTTTGTCGAAACTGTGTCTGTGTGAGAGAGGAAGAGAGATGAAGATAGAGAGAGAAACATCGAGAGATAGAGAGAGAGAAACAATGAGAGAGTAAGAAAACGAGAAAGAGAAATTGTGAATAATAGAGAGAGTACAGGAGAACGAGAGAAAGAGAGATGGTGAGAGAGATAGTAAGTAAGAGATGGAGAGAAAGAGAGAGAGGGAATAGAAGAGAGAAAGCAACATAAGAGAGATGGAGAGAGAAGATGAAGATTAAGGGGGAAAAGTTTGATCAAGTCAAGTTTTTGACTAAAAAAGGAGTATGCCTCATAAGTCATTGTTTATTGACGAAGTCTTTCTTCCCAAAAGATTTTCTTTATTCCCAAAAATTGCGGCAAAAAATAACCACTAATTTTTTTTTGTTACAATAACTAGATGTTTTGATTCCTCCCCAGTCCCTTTGAACTCGATCCAGTAGTTACACTCTTAATACTAAGGAATGATCTCCCTGTACTAAATACATAAATTAAGGATGAGATACATTGTTTAGTGTTTAAAGCATGAGACATGCATCCCCTACCTCAACATATTCATTAAAAGGAGCATAATCCTATATTCCTATGTACATGAAACGCCACACCGTGACCTAAAAAACAGTGCTATATCTCGGTCATCATCCTCTTCATCCAACTGCACTAGCATTATTTTGATGATAAGAAACAGTGATGGCGCCCGGGTGGGCTAGCTCGTAACAGCACTACTATCCACTCAATTTCTCATCATGAGTTTTTCTAGGCCACATTTCATTTGTGTAGAACAGTGGGCGTGCATGAAACAGTGGTGACCATTTTGGCTGGGACAGAACACCCACTTTTCTAATTAAACAAAAAAAGTCTTTTGGCCTATGGAAACTCTTCAACCAAAATGTAGGACTCCCTCAGGCCCTCACCCTACAAGGTTTAGCCCCCTGTCTACATCTGATCGAACTAGACATAAGAGATACCCTTAGGAAGCGGGGCTTATTAAAATAAAAAGGCGGAGCCAAGAAAACTACAGGTTTGTTCGCACTAGCTAGAAAAGTCATCCGCTTGTCTAATTCTTGGTGTAATACAATGACCTCTTTCTTTCCCGCACTTTCCCGATAATTGTTGATTACAACTAAAAGTCTAAAACATATAGAGTCTCGCCGTTATTCTTATTAAAATCCATTTAGTTTAAAAGAATGGTTCGTGGACAAATAGTCCCAAATAAAAAATAAATTAGATTGAAGGTCCACAAGAATTGTGTGTGTGGGAGAGAGAGAGATAGGCCTGTAAACGGTAGCTTATCGGATCGGATATAAGCATATCTGTATCCGATAAACTATCTGAATATCTGTATCCGATAATTATCCGACGGGTATTCTAAATCAATATCTGAATCCGAATCTGATAATATTAACGGATATCGGATAATATCCGATATCCGAAACTTTAACAAAATTTCAATTTTTTCCTTTAAATTTGTAACCATTAGATGTAAATAATAGATCTCAACCACACATTTTATATATTATTATGAATAAATTTAAAGTTTTATTATTTTTTCAGGAAATTGGATCGGAGGCCCAATTTCATGTGTTTTTTTTTTGTCAAAAAGACAAGTTATCTTTTTGTCCTTTTAGGCCCCATATATAGTTTGGAAATAGGTTTGAAGGACAATTCTAAAAGCACTCCCATTTCTATTGCCGAAATTGCCCTTGGAATCTTAGCTTGCGAAGCTTTGCAAACCGGTTTGCAGTGCTTTGCAATCTGGTTTACAGATCTTTGCAAACTGGTTTGCAATCTGATTAACAGAGCTTTGCAAACTGGTTTGCAGAGCTTTGCAATCCCGTTTGCATTGCTTTGCCTTGCAATGACTTTGCACACACTTTGCAATCTGGTTTGCAGAGCTTTGCAAACTAGTTTGCACTACTTTGCAATTTAATTTGTCTTGCAAAGCTTTGCAAACTGGTTTGCAAACTAGTTTGCACTCTCGTTTGCAAACTGGTTTGCAATAAGGTCAGTTTCGTCTTTTCCCTATATTAGAATATTTACAAAAATGCCATAGGGAGCTGAAGCCTATAAAAAGTTGATGAATCCTTTTTAACCAAAACTCAAATTTTTTAGGGAGTTTTGGCCAAATTTGAATACGAATATGTATTGGATCGAATATTAGTGTATCCGTATCCGATATCCGAAATTTCGGATATTTTCTGAAATTCGAATACGGACGCGGATCGGATGTCGAATATTCGGATATCCATTGACAGACTTAGAGAGAGAGGGGAAGAGAGAGATCGGTAGGACAGTAAGAGAGAGATATAGTAAGATAGAGAGCGAGATAAGAAAGAGCGAGATAAGAAAAAGAGAGAGAGAGAGATAGATAAGAGAAAAAAAACTAGAGTGAGGGAGAATGACATAGAGAGGGTAGAGGGAAAGCGACAGAGAGAAAGAGAGAATCAGTGGGAGTGCAAGAGAGAGAGAGAGATTAGGAGGGGCAAATTTTAATCTAGCAAATTTTTGAACTAAAAGTTAAATATGTCCCTAAATCAATGTTGATTGATTAAGTTTTTATGTCCTCAAGAATAGTTTTTATGCCCTAAAGGTCCGGCCTATTCAAAATGTTCTTAAACCAATCCACATTGGTGCCCCCTTTCAACAAAAATAAATAAATATCCACATTGGTGCCTCAAATCTAAATTTAATGGTGAAGTTATCAATCCTCTTTAAAGAGGATGTTAATCTTAAAAAAAGAAGGGGTCATTTTACCAAAGAAAAAGTTTTCTCAATTCAACCGTTAAGAAGAAGTTTAGTTGTGGGGTGGGGTGTTTGGGTAGGTTCCACTCCAGTTGGAGGGTTATCCAGTAAGATCCCGTCCAACCAGCACTAGAAGTTGAGTTCCCAAACCTTAACTACTATTCAATTCTTGCCATTTTTTGGTCGGATACTTTTGTCTTTAAATATGATCATTAGTTGTGAGAGTTTATGCTTATCGAAAATTGCTAGGTGGAATAAAAGTCTAGTCCAGCTTTGCTTCCAAAATGCAGATTATACCATAGTCCTCAGTATACATTTTTATTTCTTAATTTGTCCAAGTAGAATATTTGACTTTTCGAACTAACGGGCCCTTAATGAAAAACACAAAGAACTGACGAGCTCGTTAATTCATATACTTTGTCACCCTATTTCCCAATGATAGGGGTCTAATTTTTTTCCATACTAGTAATTGTTTTTGGATTGGGATGGGAAAAAAAGTCAAGCATGTCTTTCATGACCTGAAGAAAACTCACACTGTGTAAATGAAGAGAACAAAGAAACTTAGAGGAAAAAGAGTTTATTTGTCTTGTGGCAAAATGAGCACCCACTATTGGGAACCCATAAGGATTGAAAAACTCAGATGAACAGGGGGGCTTCACCTCTGCAAGGAAATCCATTACAGGCGTCAGGCAAATTAACAGTTGAATGTCGAGTTGAGGGAGTTTATGTCCATTCCAATGATTGGTCCTTCGAGGCCTAGGCAGCATTTGGATCGCTATCGTTTTCATTTCTGGATGTAGTTGGGAAGAGAAAGCTGAAGAAAAAGAATAGCTGAATGCCAAAGATGGAAGAGGATCTATTTGAATAAATTTAAATGAAAAGGCTAACCATCTATCTAGACAGACTAGGTTTCAAAAGGTCTATTGGTAATACAATTAAAATCCTAGACGACAATGATGTGACCACTCGAGCCCCAGCCAGCACAGAAGTCACGACTTCGACAATTGTTAAATTGGAACTTGCGCATATCCCCTAAACATTAGCCTTTCGGGGTGGGCGATAACCGTTACACCTGAACCCCTCAGGTTCTAGTTATATCCTTAGGAGATTATGGTAAGATTGAACCATAGATACCTCCTGAACTTGAGAGAGAGAATACCAGAGCCATTCTGTGAGACACTAAATTTCCCAAAAATGAGAGCTCAGAGTCCACCCCAACCTTCACAAAAAATTGCCCCATGACTTCGGAATATGCCAAAAAGAACAAACACTAGAGAACTGCACACGATCAGATATCGTTCATCCCAGGAACATGGAAGAGAAAAGGGACAATTCACTATTGGATTAGTGGTGCCAACAATTTTAAATTTTCTTCTTTTATGGATGTAGTTAGGAATTGGGAGGCTTGGGTTATGTGAAGTGTCGCATAACTGAACCAACCCTTTTCTCTTCCTCTTCCGTTTTTGTATAGTTCCTTTTTCGTTTAATTGGATCTTCTTTTCAAAAAAAAAAAAAAAAATCATGTTATATGTATATATATGAGAGCGAATTAGAAAGATTACGAAACCTTAACTAGTTACTCATTTTTATTAACTTTTCTTAGAGAGACGATACAGCATTTGGCAAATTGTCATCAGGAGATAGAGATCTAGCTTGAGACTTCTGCATGAGCATTTGAGGTCCTCTAGCAAAGAAACTCTGAGAACCTCCTGATGAAGGATTTGATAACATTGAAGAAGATGATACACCACCATTGTTCTTATCAACTAGATGAAACCCAGAGAAATGATTACCCCAGATATCATAGGTGAATTTATCTTGGTGGTTTCCCTTGTCTTCCTCTTTCATTCTTGACTCTTTAGAAAGATTAGAACCTGGAGCTCGAGCAATGGGAGTAATGGGAGAAGAAGATATCAGATTCGGCGAAGGAATAGCCCTACCAGGTACCCGGCAACCTCTAGCTGGAAATGTAGCAGAAGATAACAAAGCAGGCTTTCCAATTGCTTTTCTCGGAACAAGAGGTTCTGGTTGAGCATAAATTGAATTGCTTCGACTGTGCTTTACCGATACCTTGGGCTTATCGAGCTCAAATGTTTTCGGTCCATTACCAGTTTCCAAGAATGGTTCCTTGATCCTGCTTTTGTGGGCCACGTCAAGGGCATGCTCGTTTTCAGCAGATGGATGAACTACCCTTTTCGGTGTTGAAGATGCCACAGGTGAGAGTGGTGAAGATGGTGTAGAATTCCCACTTTGACTGCTTGAAACTTCAAGAAGTCCACTTAATCCAGCAGCAGAAGTTTTCTTCCTTCTCCTCCTTCCTTTTTCTTTCCCTGTTCTGACAGTGAGGCTACTAGTCTGCTCCGTTTCAAACAAGCCAGAAGTTTTAGGTTTTGCATCCAGAGAAAATGTAGATTGAACTTCATCACGGAGCGCCGAGATACCAATAACTTGATCATAATCATGCACATTTTTCATGAGTTGGGCTGTTATTTTCTGTTCTTGGACCCCGTTTGACCCGTCAGAATATCTACCAGCAAAGCCAAGCTTTGAGGTTTCATCTCCCCTGACCGACTCTAATATGTTGCCTATGTAATTACAAATAGAGAAACTTCGGGTTCCTCCGTCAATTTGCTTACTTCCTCTTTCCCAGCTAATAGAGGCATTATCAGGCTTGAACAAGTTAAGGGAATTCATGATCATCATTACTTGGGCAACTGCGAAAACCAGAAGTAATATAGAAACGAACATGAAGGTCCCTATTAAAAATTGCTTCACCCATATCCATATGGTGGAAGTCCCACACTGACTAAGCATGTAGGCTGGAATTGTTGCCTTCATGGGTATGACATGAATTCCATTAGCAAGGGATAACTCAAGATCTCTATGCACCACTGAACCGGAAAACTCCGGCCTGTACGAAATCAGAAGCTTTCTCGACTCTCCAGGCTCAAGAGAAAAGACGCTGCAAGTTTTTACGGTAAACCCATCCAACCCGCAATCCGACCCAGAAACTTCAATTCTTCTAATTTCCAGTGATAAGTCACCTGTGTTCTTTGCAACCAACTCTTTCGAGAACGGTTGAGAACATAAAGAAGTTTTCTTATTTGAAATCTGATCCGACATTTCTGGGGATGATAGACTGTACGGACTCCGCATAGAAAGATTAAATTCTAGGCTTTGTACCACCTCAAAACCCTCAAGCAAAACCAAGGAAAATGACCCACCGGATCCCTGCAAAGGTAACGATTCTACACCAGAAAGATTATTTCGTATCACGGCTGAACCTCGCCATCGACATCTTTTCGAAGGGTGAAAGACAATTGGCCCTAGAAAGGCCCTTCCATTAGGATGAACATATGCCTCTGTTATTGCATTTGATGCTATTGAGAATCCATACCTGGTTGGTCTAGTAGTCTCATTCTGGACTAAACTACTTGACAAGGGCAGCTTGTCTGCTGCTTTGCATTCATCGACGATTTCCCCTGAGTTCATTATTAGCTGCATTGTGACTGGTTCTGAACTAGGATTTTTTACCGCAATCCAGTTAGAACCATAGTTTCCAATTTGAACCACAGGGAATTGTAACTCATCGTCATCAAGAATGGACATGTCACTAGAGGATCCTTGAGATCTCCACTTTCTTAACACCAGTTCATCTGCTTTTGCGACCTCCAGTTCCTTTAACTGCAGATAACAATTAACACAAATAGGTATTGAGAAAATATAATTTAGCTACTCAACAGAAATGGCTAAATAAAAAGTACTGCCATTCAAGATCATAACAGTACTAGTTTAGATGGTTGAAGATATTATTAATAAAATGTAGCTAAACCCAAAACAAAATCTCTTTTGATTACATATAGTGCTGGAAGACTCGTGTAACATTGTTAAGATCATATCATCTTATTCACTACTCCATGAGTTTGTATGCAGCCTAACCAAAACTTTCTTAATTAGCTCAGATATTTGAGAACCTTACTGAATCATGTAAGTGTCAAAATTATTTGTTATTATTATTAAATATCAACATCACATTAGGTTTTAAGTTTCTGTTGTAATTATATCATTCAACGATTCCTCGACTGTCGCGCTCCCACTTTATCTCTCTCTGCCTATTTGGGATCCTGGACCTTAAACAACTATTGGCCTCAACATTCCAGCTTTTAGCAAGTTCTTATTTCAGTTTATCATCAACTCAGATGGATTATTTTTAAAACCGATTCTCCAGACATTAGCTTGAAATAAGAATCTGAAGAAAAATATTGGTCATTAAAATTCATTCACATCTTAACCAGTAATCACAGAAAGACCTGAGGAATGAAGAGCTACAACATTGCTTTTCTACTATAGACAAATAAATAATTGTAAATTAACACTAGAGCCAGTGACAAGCTTAAATAGCATGGTGATCGATCCTCAGGTAGACATTGAGCACAGATACATTTGTATTTGTACAAAACAAATTTTCAGCAAAACAGAACTTCTCTGTAGGTTCATGAATCAAAAGTTGTACTTATCCAAATGGCTCGAAATAAGAATAAATAACAACTTGATACTGAGCTAGCGAAGTAACACTATATACAGAATAGAACAGGTCTAATTATGAAACGATGATTACATGTATCATGTGCCAGTCAAGAACAGTAACAGAAATATAACTAAGAGGAAATTGAAGAATCAACTTACTTTAACATGTGATGACTGAACAACATTACTTAGAGACCCAGTTATTGCATTTCTAGACTTGCTTTCGTCAGGTTGCAGTTCTGATCCAATAGAAGAAGGCACTTGAGGCCTTGCACAGGTATTAACTATATCTTGGCAAGGGATCTTTATCAGGGGACTGACCGAATCATTTGTTGAGATAAGTAATCTGCAGTTAGAACTTACATCAGGAATTTCATGTATTGGTTCTTTTGAATCACCAGGCAGCCCAGGAATGTATGTAACCACAGCAACGGGTGTAATAGTACCAGGAAATAGCAGAAACCCATCAATGTATTTGATCTGAAAAAGTTGTTTGTCTTCCGTATCTTCACTGATTTTGACGACACTTGACAGATACGAAGCCCCGTTCCGAAGAGAAAGAACCACAGATATTTTTCCACCTCCATCACATGGCACAAGAGATTCAAGAGAAACTGATATTGGTCCTTGACTAATGTAAGAGCTTGTACTATGTACTTGTGCATCAAGAGGAATGATAACTGTATCAATCCTCTCCTGGGAGGAACTCTCGAGCTTCAAACAGAACATACCAAACACTCTTCTCTGGACACCAGATAAGAAATCAATCTCCATGAAATTTCCAGTACTCTGAGGATCAATATTCCAGCCATGATGCGGTCTTATACCCATCAAGGGAAACCCATCTAGGCTACTCTTAATATCTAACCATTGACTAGTTTCCACAGAAGGCCTAAATTGCTCAGACCCTTGAGGTTTATTCAATTTACAAACTACTTCTGCGGAGTGAGATGTATTTTCTAAATGTACAGATACCCACGCAACTACCTCTTTGACATGGAGGGTATCATCGAACGGATTGTGCAAAGACAAATTCTTACTCCACCCTACATCAGAATGAGCATCGACCCCTGTCAGTGACTCAATCTTATAGAGAGACTCAACTGCCAAGCCCTTTGCATGAACAAGAAAACCGCCCGAGCTCGTCTGCAAAACGATATGTGCTGACGACAAACCTAAGTGACGGGGTAAGAATGTAAAACAAATTGATGCGACCTCATCAGGTCCAAGAACCACCTCATTAAAATTACAAGGATAGAATTGTGGGTCTGAACTGAAAGGCTCATAAATATGTAGAATGCTATCAGTACCTCTGTTTGCCACTGTTAAGAAGGCTGTAGAAGGATAATATAAATAATTTTGTCCCCAATCTAGGGAAGGAGGGTTTATGTCGACACGGGGAGCTGAAGAACCATCTTGAACATCTGATTTACTCTCCTCATAATTCTTATCTGACTTAGCGTACGGCATGTTATACTTATGTGAAGATCCTCCACAAGAAGCACAGAGATCCCGAATCTCATTGCTGCTTTCAGTTGACGACTCATGATGTAATTCTACTCCAGCATTCGGAGAACATGACACTACTACCCCGTCTGATAACACAAACGTCTCACGTTCCGAAGACCTACTTGAGGTACTTTCCTCAACAGAGTATGTGACGGGTGATTGAGGCGATGTATTATCATCATAATTCTCGGAGACCTCTCTTAGGATTGCTTTGCATTTATCAACCTCATCTGAAAAACCAGACAAAGTTGAAGGAAAGCAAAATAACTCGGAGCTCCCACAAACAGTTCTAATACCAGAGCATGTCGCTGAGCTTTCTCCTATAAACTTTGAACCAATACTGCCCCCAAGAAGATCTTGAACCTCCTTACCATAATTATCTCCATACGACCCACATGCATCATATTCCAATGACTCTATCTTCCCATCTGCATCTGACTCTACATGACTGCTTGTTGCACATGGCCAACATGTAGGCAGGAAAAAAAGGACACATGACAGAACAAGGATGAAGCAAAATCCTCTTGATGGCCGAAGAATCCTCCTGAAGAACAAAAATAAACCTCATATTAGCAGGTTACGGGAATACAAGATACAAGTAAATCTCTACCGAACTCACTTCTCTACCATGAGAAAAATCAGGCTACCAACAATCGGGGACTAATGCAGAAGACAATTGGTAGTAAAAAGGAACATGTTGGTCAAGACATTCACATTCACATTCTTCGACCAACATTTTGGCACATGAGCAATAGTAGTAGAATGCATAGACTACAAACAATGAAACAAGGGTACTGTTACACAAGCTAAATCCACAGGAAAAGTATATCGAATTGATGGTTGGAATAGGCAATGTTAGTCCTTGTGGCAGAATAGAAAATATTTAAAATAAAAATTCTAATATATATATACAGTAAAACAATTATAATGATAATAATCCTACTGTTAATAATAATAATATTAGTAAAAATAACTTATATTGAAATTATAATTCCAATTATAAGGAAAAAATAGTTGCAAATGTGGCAATATATATTCTTGAAATGTTTAAAGATGACCCAAATTTGTTCTTTTTAGTAATACCTTCTAATTACAAAGAAATTTAATGTAAAGCCAAAAACAGTAAGAATAAAGAACAGAAATAGGCAAGTTATTGCAGAGTGATAGTGAACTAAAATGGGGGTTTTGGCATTTAATACAACATCAACAGCTTTTACCACTTTTGACAAACAACAAACCCTAACTTATAAAAAGCATTAAACCTTCAAAAGCCAAAAAAACAAACCCAAAAAACAATAATTTATACCAGACACACGTGTTAAGCTACTAAACCAATCTCCATTAAAAACCAGAGTTGAAGCTATCATAAACCCCAAAAGTAATAATCAAACCCCCAAAATAGTAAAAGGGGAAATCCAACTTACAACATTTTTAGCAAAATGAGTCAAAATAAGAACATCGATGATGATCAAAAGAAGAAGCAGAGCCGGAAATGGTGAAATGAAGCAACTAATAGAAATACAGAATAGAGACAGAGAGAAAGGTAAAGTGAGAGAAGGGGTTTATTACTGATGAAACATCGCCAAGTGTTCTTCACAGGCTCCTCCGATTAGGGTTTTCTCAGTCGCCATTTCTGCAAACCAAACACAACCATCTGGTTTCTTTGGATTAGGGTTTCGGCTTTGAGCTGAGAAACAAAAACAGAAAAACACGAGTCACCTGAAAAAACGGAAGGCTGAGGAGAGAGAGATAAAAGAAGGACAAAGAGGAGGAGAACCCCCAGAAGAGAGAGAGAAGGAAGAAAAAGAGAAAATAATAGAGAGAGAAAATGGAGAACAGAGAAAATAGTACTCTCTATTTGCTCATTGCTCTAATATACTTTTAAAGTGACTAATCTACCCTCATCTCTAAGAAAAAATGATTTTGAAATAAATCGATGATTCCAAGGAAGAAACGACACGATACGACACAGATATGGTAAAACTGTCAAAATATAACACTGATATAGTGAATTTAGTAACTCGGTGCAGTGAATCGGTTAGTGACGGAAGACTCGAGAATTCACTAAACAAATAGAACGAGTCGGTAAAGTTATGAATCAGTAACGGTTACAAAATCATAAATAAGACTAACGTGTACAACCCGCTCACAAACTTTAAAACACGTGCAAATACATATATCTTTGAGATTTTCAATTATGACAATTTTAAAGTATTTCCAAAACTATGACATAAAATATCATGTAAAACACAAAACAAAGGAGGTTAATTCAAAAAAAAAAAAGTTTAGTAATACAAAAGTTATGAAATTTTTCCAAAGAAAACATTTTCCTTGGGTTGTGTTTGATAGACACTTTCTCTGGAGAAAAGAGAAAAAAATTCTCTCAAACTTAATTTTTCATAGTGTTCGATAGACATTTGAGGGAAAGAGAAACTAAGAGTCACGTGACTCTTTTTTCTCTATTTTCTTCAAAATTAGAGAATCTTCTTACCCATGTTTTATGGGAGAAAAAGTTTCTCGCCCCTGTTATTATCGCCCAACCCGAACTTCTTCCAATTTCTTTTCCATTCTCCCTATCTCTCTCTACTTTCTCTCACTAGAAATGCCCAAAATTGATTTACAGAGGATATGAAGATGAAACTCGAACAATATGAGATTCTTATTCACCAAGATCTAGTAAACCTTGGCTCTCTTTAGCCTGCCCAATTCATTACCTTCTTCGCCGACAACTATTTCTATTCATCCTGGTCGGAAATCGGAACCGCCATAGCTACGTTCTTCTTCGATCTCTTACCTCCTTCTTGTCCCCCTTTAGTGCTTCACATTTTGTTCATAACACTTGAGTTCCTAATAATAATCCCTCTAATTTGGAATCAACTGGGTTAACTTGTAATGGTGGATTTGGTGATTTTATAATTCAAGTGGACAAATTCCATTTAGTTTTAAGAATAAAAAGGTTGAAAATGGTTGTTACTGATGGTGCTGGATTGGTTGGAAGTCATCTAGTTGATCAATTTATTAATTAGTTGGGGTGATAGTGTTATTCTTCAATCTCTGATAATCTTGATGTGTTTGATTGATGCCCTCCTGTACAAAGACCCTGTTGTGAGGGCTAATGTTCTCTCTGTCTAGAATATTACCAAGTATGTTTACCAATGTATTATAAAAACTTGTAAATCTGTAGCTTCATAAGCTAATCTCAGTATCTCACTATTGGGGAGAAAACACGTAATCTGATTATGTTTTGCTTGTAAAATCATGAAATCTTGTATGAAGGTATGTGATTATACAAATTTATAATCAACAAATTTATTTGTGATAGTTAGTGTCACAAACAATTTTGCATGAAACTTTCCAACATTTATGTGCAATAAATAATGAAACATGAAATTGGATAAAACAAAAGAAAATTCATAAGTAAAATAAACAATGAAAATGGAGAAAATAAAAAATTAACTTTTTTTTTCTTTTGACGAACCAAACAGCGGAAAAAGTGGAAAGAGTAATGGAGAAAATGTTTCTTTAGTGAAAAAATTTCTCTGAGTAAAATTTTCTTTATTTTTTTTCCTTTTCTCAAATTGCTATCAAACACAACCTTGGTTTATAGGTGCAAAGATAGGGGAGTTCTAACCTAATTTCAAAAAATTAAGGGTAATGGGCAAAATGGTAAAAAGGAGAATATTCTGTAGGGCCTGCTTTCGTAAGGAAGATGAAGAGAAGTTGGAAGACTTTTTTTTTTTTTTGTGGTCTAGTTATCGTTAAGAATTGCATTAAACCATTAATTATTTTCTTAAGTGAATTAATGGGGTAGTTTCTCACGTATTTTAATGTTAAATTAAGTAGGGACATTTGGAATCTTTTAAAGGCGGCAGTACTTAAAAATACTGTAATACCCTTCTATTGAATGAGCTCGTGGGCTCCTAGTTTGCAACCACCCCTAGTAAAAGGTGCAACCTTTTTTGTCTTTGTTGGGAACTAGAAAGGGTAAAATTGGAATTTTGATAGTAAACGAATTTAGGGGAAATGGGGAAAGATTTTGTAGGGTATAAAGGGGCAATCGAGGATTGCATGATGAATATAAAAGTGGCATGGAAGTGGAACCACTAGCTGTCATTCTAGTTGGAACCAGATTTGATATAGGCAAAAATAGACTACTAATTCCGGATATTTCGGACCAACTAAATCCGATTTAGAAGTTTAAATGTTTGGTGAGAGACTGGGAAGAACTTAGAAGGGTAACTTAGAAATGCCAATTTTGAAATGGGTTCTTTCTCAAAGTGTTCTCAACGTTTAACTACCTGGTTCTGGCCTAATTTGTTTTTCATTTTTACTTTTGTCAACAAAACCTTGGTATTAAAATTCACGGCTCTATCACTATTGTATTTTTTTTAGCAACAATAAGTTCAAAAGAAATTAGAAGAGCGAAATTATAAGTATACTGTCGAGTTAAATATTAGTCAGCTTTGACCAGTCAAGACATTAACTAATGTAACAGAGAGGTGGATACGAGTCGAGCTCTACAATACGAGCCCTGACATGAATGGTCTGCATAAGTATGCATTGCACATTGAGCTATGTTCTATTTGAAAGAAACGTCGGTTACGTAGAAGATTAGATAACGGTTGTGGTTTACCACCGCCATGCAAGTCATATAAACAACGAAGTTTCGCGTTGAAAAAAGATCAGATCTTTACTTTCGATTACTATAACTTTCAACCCGCGACACTAAACTGACTTGAGCGTTGGAGTGTCTTTGCAGGTTCTGCTCCCCCCCCCCCCCCC
>BEHA01050390.1:22103-37584 GCA_002897215.1 Eschscholzia californica subsp. californica | reverse complement strand
CTCACGGAGGAGCATTAACTCGAAGGTTCAAAACAATTTCAAGGAAGCCACTGTCCGACATCATCACTTTGGCGCTAGAGGGACTTCATTAACGCCACATTCATATACACGAATCCAACAATTTTTAGAACATTCGAAACAGTCGAACCTGCATCACCATGTTCAAAGATCAGGAGTCAACTCATCTCAAACAAAACGAAAGCAATGTTGATACCCCGACTTAGGTATCAGCGACCGCCTAAAAGTTCACAGGCACGAAGTGTTGAGCGAAGGCATTAGCCGACGTTGAGGTTGAACCCTTACTCCTTGAGAATGCATAAAGGCCACCAATATTTCATACGGTTGGCGCAAAGCCAATTTTGGTTGTTGAGGATATGTTGTCGATGGATGAGACAAACCTCGTTGTCGAGGATGAAGAGATAGGTGAGCCAGATGTAGATGCCAAAACAGACCAGACAACAAAGTAAGCCATCTCAAAGGGCATGATTTTGTTAGTACAGATTGGGACCTTAGAGGCAGAGGTCACCTATGCAGGCAATACACTGACTGAAGTAGAAATTCAATAGTTAATAGAGTTCTTACAGAGTTACCGACATATCTTTGTCTTCAAGACTGATGAGGTACCATGCATAAACCCTTCTTTGATCTCTCGTAGATTTAATCTGAAGCCAAAGCACCAAGCAGTCAAGCAGAGGATGCAAGACTTTATCCTGGAAAAACAAGCGGAGATTGCCAAACAAGTGGGGTAAATTCTGGACTCGATAATATTAGTAGTTTCATCAATTGTCAGTTATTATCATCTTGTTCCCCACTAATATGATTTTCTTCCTTGTTGTTTTCCATTTACAGCTTAAGAGACTGCCCTAAAAATAAAAGGACGCGACTTTAGGGCATAAAGAAAATTATTTGGAACATAAAGACTTTGATCAACTACATTTGACTTAAGAGGCATATTCATTTTGAGTCCAAAAATTGACTTTTTTTTAATTCATTTTTTCCCAATAATCTTCATATCCTTCTCTTTCTCTCCTGCTCATCCCCTTTCTTATCTATCTCTCCTTCTCTTTCCTACTGATTCTCTCTTTATCTCTCTGTTGTTGATTCAACCTCTCACTGTTACTCAATCCTTCTCTCTCTCACGGTCTTTCTTTATCTCGCTCTCTACTACTCTTTCTCCTCTCTCACTATCTCTCTCACTGCTTCACTTTCTGACCCAACCTAACTATTTTTGCCTCTCTTTCTCACACTATTGCTCTTTTTCTCACATAGCGATCTTTTCGTCGAAAAATGAGAGAAAGAGGGGGAAGCCAAGAGAGATAGACTGAGCGTGATAGAGACCGAGAAAGAAAGTAACAGTAAGAGAGTGAGATATAGAATGGCACGAGAGAAAAAAAGATAGAAAGAGATTGAGCAAGAGAGATTGAAAGAGAAGAAGTATAGTCCCCAAATCACAAATCTCAAGCTAACCCGCCTTGAAAATTTAAGATTTGAGACCTTCAAACTAGATCCACAAGCAAACATTTGTCAGGAATGCACAATTAATACTTTAAAAATAAAATAGCAGGATTAAAACCCAATTGCAGTAGATTTTCACAAACCTATGACTCGAGTAAGCGAACTCAATCTCCAATCAAACAAACATTGCCTTCATATTCATTATTGACATCATTTGAAGTTTCAACGGTGACAACAAACATTATAAAACGATAATTACCCAACGCTTATAGAAACTAATAATTTATGTTCTATAATTATTAGGTTTTCAAGGTTCTCGTCTTCCAATCCAATACTAATTCTCATACTACAACAAGGTTTCATCTTTCCTATTGATATAAAATATCATTCTAACTAAGGTAAACCTTTGTAGCATCTAAGCTTGACATGTAAGTCAACATAGATTTATGCGAAAAACTTCTACAGGTCATTAAACACTCACTCATCTCATACCTATAAACAACCAACATTGAGTCTCACAAATAAATACAAACATGTTCACTAAACATACCAAAGCCACCAAAACATGAAAGTCCAAATAAAATGATGCTCATACTTATCCTCACGTGGTTCACCATTAATACGGATGGGGCTCTTAATGATACAGAAGCGGGTAATGGAGCAATCGTTCGTGATTCGGAAGGCAATGTTATTCGGACAGCTTCAGCCCAAACCGATAAACAAACTATTTTTATCTACGAGTTGCAAGGAATCGAATTGGGTTTGGCAATGGCTAAGGAGGCAGGACTCCAACACGCCAATATATGGCTTGATTCAATGAACATCAAGCTTCTACTCATTCAGGTCATATCAGAGATTGTCGTGGAGGGCAAAACGACTTTGGAAGAGGGTTACAAGTCTTCATACTGAATTTCGGAGTATTCGGATACACCACGTTTATAGAGAGGCGAACCAAGCAGCGGGTATTTTGTCGAAAATGAGACTCCACCGGGGGGTCAACTATCTAGTTATTGGAAACTTACCGGTTGAGCTAGTTAATATCATCAACGTAGATTCTAGAGGGACAGTCAGGACGAGCAAAGGGTGGGTCTAATGAGATTTGTAATTTGCATTTTCTGTTTCTTTAGTTTACCTTATTTCCTTGTAATCGGTTCGGGCATCTCCCGCTTATCATTTAAAAAAAAAAAATAGATGATTAAGATTAAGACCATCACGCTTGATGGTCAGAGAAATAGAGAAGAGGAAAAACAATAACAATTATAAATAACAAATATAGACTCAGCATTAGAAGTTGTCTAACTAAGAGATACATTACCTAAAGAACAGAAACCAAGTGAACTATCTAGATAAATTCATAAATTGGAGGGTGTCTTGACACCTTTCTAAGAATTGGAGAGTAGCTAAACAAAACTTTCCCGCCATATAAGAAACATACCCAAAATCGTCATAAGTAATACCAGATTTAATTTAAATTAAATTGAAACATATTGAAGACGGTCTTCACACCTTACACAAAAACTATCATAACTTCTCACAATGATCTTTTTTCTCTATACATAACTCTATCTCTATCTCCATCTCTTTTCTTCTAACACCACCATAGCTTCACTCCCAATGACTAATTTTTTTACAGAAAAATCTAGTTTCATAGCTGCTACCATATACAATAAGTTGTAATCGAGAAGACTAGAGTTTCAAATAACTTGATTTTATGTTCAACAAAAAGAAAAAAAAAATATAACTTGATTTTATAGTTCAAAATAAATAAAACATAGAACCCAAATAAAAAAGAAGAGTGCTACAAAAACAAAAGAGAGAAAAATGGTGGCAATGGTCGTCGAGTGGGAATGGTGGTGGTCAGAAATGGTGCTGGTCGGAAGCCGTGGTAGTGGTCAAGGTGACGAGAAGATGAAAAGTTGGGGCTAAATACAATATTGATTAACTTAGTTTAGATTAGTTTATGCCCTGGAGACTGATTTTTTCTTTATGGCCCAATACCGCGGCCAATTAAAATCATGCTAAAATATTGTTTTGTTTCCACAATCACAAGAATCCAAATGTATCCTTACAAAATGCAAATATAAAAGAACTTTCTTATATCTTATTGTCACATGAACTATGTACATATAAAGTGCTACAGAAGTTATATATATAATATATACCTGAAAATGACTGATGACATTTCGACTAAGATTGTTCGAAAACTTCACTAGTTAGCATACATCAACTTCAAGTGAGAACATCCTAGTATAATTCAACAACAAAATGGCTTTGTAGGTTGGAGATTACAACATATAGGTACCCATTAGCCAGAACAAAAGAACATCTCAGAGAGATACCTCTTCCTAGAAAAAAAAAACACAGAAATATCTACAAGAAAATATAAACTGTACAGGAAATTCTGGTTGAATGTCACCTCCATCTCCATGATCTGCCATTGTGGAGTGAAGATATAATGGACTGGCATGAGATTGAAGCCTTCTAGGAATTGCAGGACATCTGCAAGCTTATCTTGGCTTTTGTTATGGATTGGCAAATGGCTAGATCAGAGAAGCTGTGAATCGAGAGTCTTGAGTTAGTACTGCGCCTGTTTGTTACTCGTCAACAAGCCAATGCCTGAGGAGGAAATACAATCTATTCATCTCTAAGGATAACGCAAAAGAGAACCTCCCTACACAGAAAATATCTAAATCAAATGATTATTTATGATGACAAACCTTCTGAAGTCGATCGTGAATTCTCAAGGCATCAAGAATAGAACCAACCCACCTTTCAGGACACAGAAAATGTAGGTTAGAAGAGATCCTTCAAACATATTAACAACTTGATAAGATTAACCAAAATGACTAACACTTAGATATAATATTATAAACACATGAAATATGCTTGTGATTTCTCTGATATCGCCCAGCAAAGCTTTTTGTTGACTGTTACTGCGTTAGATGATAGAAACTCTTCAGTACAAAGTGTTGGTAGAGAATTACCCTTCCAGACCGGGATTTGTTGGGTAATATACATTCTTCAAGCCTAATCTTTTAGCGGCTAAAGCAGTTGTTTCGCCAATGCAGGCTACGGCGTTGTCCCAACCCTCAACTTCAGAAATAAGATTGGCCCAAGCCCTGGTACAGAAAAAATGTTCAGAAATATTGTTCAGTAAAAGAAAAATATGTAATACCTCACAGTAGGACTCCAAGCCACAACCTCAACACTGTGAGCTTCACTCTCTGCCAGCTAAGCTACAAAAGTTAGTAGCATAAAAGCTACTACAGATATTGTCAAGATAGAGAAATGTTAGCCCACATCGCCTTGTGTAGATCCACCAACGTAAACACGTCTCGTTCTGTGTAGGTTCCTTTGTGCAATATGTAACATTTGAAAGGGGCTGATTACGAGCATAGAAAAAACGGGTAGAATGTCGGGTAACTAACAGCACTAAACCAAATGAAATGCGAACTGCAAACAAAAAACGAGAAAAAGAGTACAAAATTGGAAAGATAAGTCAATCACTTGCCTAACTGCTGATGGAGAAGCAGCTGCAACGACAGGGGAGGAAAGTGCTTGTGCCAAAATCAGCTTGTCTACATCATGCACCGGAACCTGCAACGAATGAAAAGAATTCTCCGCTAAATATCACAACAAGTCCTGATATTTGAAAAGTGGCCACCAGTCCCACTTTCAAAATGTGAAACATTCATAATGGGCTCATCCCTTGTATAAAAATTAGCTAAGGGTCCTACATTCCGTAGAGACAAATGTTTAATACTATATATGTTCATGATATATTTATGCTGGGAACCATGTAATTGTTATCTGACAAGGTCTTTTGTCATGGGAATCTATTAAATCTGATTATCCGAATGAAAGTGTAAACGGTAAGAGGGACGACCCAAGTGTCCACATAGAGGAACTGAGGACGGATGAGTGAGGTTGACAAACAATAGGAAATAGCTTTTGAACGTCTAGCAAATCATGGTTTCAGTAGTTATGGCAATAAGTGGAACATGAAAGTAAACTGCTTTCAAAATGAGTAATAAGATTGGATATGGAGGATCCATGAACACGTATAAAAGGGTGATTTAAGACTGAAAGTGAAGGATTGTACCGTGGAGTATGTGTTTAGCCTTGTGACATCGAAACCACGATCAGTGAGGCCTTCCTCTGCATTAAATTAACCAAACTAATCAAACATCACAATAGTCATATCAAGTTAGAGATGAATATGCTATGCTTTCTGACATTTTGATGAGGTCTTATATAATGCTTAGCATTAATAAACTATGTTCGCAGTAATCACACAATTGAATAAATGAGCTGCATAAAGAATGTCATGCACGAAGCACGAGGTATTAATCTTATGATACCATCTATGTGCTTGCGAAAATAAAACAATATACCACCGCACATTTCTTAGAGCCATGTTAAATGAGAGATAATTAAAACATTAAAAAGAAAACTCTAATGGTGAGTAATAAATTAAATTAAGCAGAACTAATATATCGATATAAGAATGTACCCCGTTCTTACCAATCTCATTTCCAGCTTTCAACGAAGCAGGATAAAGGACCGAGCATTTTCTACCTCCATGTTTCGGAAGCTCCAAAGCTAAGACCTTGCCTGTTGCTGAGAAGCATAGTAATAAGATCTTAGACCGGTTATTCTCGGTAAATCTAACAATTAGTAGTTCAAATGGAGTAGCAACCTTAGACTACAATATAAATGATGTTTAGAGAATCCACATTAGTTCTTCAAGGACGAACCTTTCCTGGGGTGAAATATGGGGAACTGGTAGAGAAGAAAAAGGAAAACATGAAAGAGTGAACTGAAAATCCTTTGCACAACATAATTCAAAAGAAATAACAAGTCTGGATAAGATAATATCAAGAAACAGTTGCGTGAAAATTTTAAGAAGAATCTTAAAAAGGAAAACAGTTGAAATAAACTGGTGTCACACCAATAAAACCAAACAAGGGAAAATGAGAAAAGCAGCAACCGATCGAGCACAAAGATATGAAAGAAGTTTGACAAGAGTTTGTAACTTATATCAAACGAGTTTTAGGGAAGCAAGTCAAAAAATAAGTGTCTCTTTAGTGATCCCCTTGCTTCTGAGCCATTAACCACTTGAAACACAAAGGCATGAAAGAACCCCTGCTGTATAAGTCTGTAGTTGAACTGTTCAAAGTCAAGTACCTTTTGATGGTGAGAAGGCGATACTTAGAGATTGCTGATGTGACTCCAATGCTTCCGTAAAGACGCTTGCCGTGCCAGCTCCAACAACACCTATCTGAACTTTTGGGGTTCCAGCAGCCCTGAGAACCAATCGGTATGTTAAATATCTTATGTAGATGTAACTGAAGTCATCCCAATGCCAAAATATGTAGAAGCCTAAGACGTACAACGTTAGATAAGCATCAGAGTCGCAGTTTGACTCATACGTCCAAACGCAAACTCATACTATGCCTGTGGTATTTTGTCACAGGCAGCGCTGTGGCTTCCCATGGCTCTATTTTTATTTTGGGTACCCATCTAATCTGATTTAGCACCTTTCTGAGTGATCATTTACACGTAGGTGTTTGCTTCTTAAAGTAACTATATTTTAAAACACTTATGCTGTCATTTCCCCGTCTATTTGATCGGCTAATTTTATAGGTAATTTGTGTACGTCATATATGTAGCCATATTATATTGCGAGATGTGATATGACCATAAAATCATATATGATATAACTATATACAGCCAGCCTCCCCGGACACTAGACTCCTTTTTCAACCTTGACAACACAGGCCCGTAAGGCATCTTCTAAAGTCCCCACCGAAGTCTAGTATTAATCTTATAATAGTCACAAAATGGACGCGAAATGCTTCCTAAAGAGGGCGCACCATATCCTCCATATTTTATAATAACCCGCGCCGGTGGCCACGAGCAGTTCTCTGATCTCAAATTCTCAACCATTAGAGATAAGTTTGGGAGGTGTGATCTTTGCTATTGAAGATAAGTTTGGGAGACGTAATCTCAACCCTTAGAGATAAGTTTAGAAGGTGTAAACTTAGCCATCAAAGAGGAGGGTATATTCTAAAAAAGATACCCTCCTCCTTTATTATATTGATAAAAATACTACGTTAATTTCATCATTTCATGGTTTTATCACATGTTCACTACAATAATTCTCTCATTACTTTTCCTCTATAAGATTCTTTTATGTAATTAATGTTATATCACATCACTTCTCGTTTTTAATATTTTCTGGTGTTCCCGGATACTTGTGTTCAATGTTTTAAAATACATTTTACACCTCAAAGGCTATTTGCTCTCACAAGGCCAAGAGGTGCCTCAAGGCATAAGCCTCGATGGGTAAAATGCATAAACTATTTTTTTGTGGAAATAGACATGAATTATGTAAAAAACATACAAAGTTTTTTTTACTTTACTATCATAACTAAATTATAAAGTCTTAAGTGTTTAATAAACAAAAATACTAATGTTTTTTATGTTGTCCAACAACTCAAAAATACTTCAGATGCTCGCATTTTACTATCAGGTTCCAATGCGTATGCCTCAAGGCATAAGGTCACCGCCACGCCTCTAGGCACAAGGTGACCACCTCGCTTGAAGGCACAAGGTGACCGCCTAGAGTCAAGGCACAAGGTGACTGCCTCGCCTCGAGCGCCCCCTCATGGCATACCCTCGACAGTTTTCTAAAACGTTGGTGTTTGATATGGGCCCGCTTCCCTAAGTAGCATGTGAAATTTTTATACATGAATATTGTATATAATTGAACGTTGTCTAGTTAGGACTATAAAATACAACTCTAGGGGTTGATGTGTTTTTCGTAATATTACAATGGTTGATCAAAGAGTAAAAGTTGAAAGTAAAATGAAGGACCTAATAATGAAAACAAGAATGTGATTGTATGTGTGTCGGTGTCATGTGTGTGTGTGTGTGTGTGTGTGAGTGCAAAGTTGCATCTCCATCTTGGTCTCTTCCACTCGTTTTATCAGACACCTAGTGTCAGTTTTGATGCTATGAGATAGGCCGAAATTTAAGTGTATTTTAATGTAGTTCGATAATTCATGACATTAGATAGTAAATCCACGAACTTTGACAAGTAGTTATAAGGTTACCTTACAACCCTCATTTTCTCAGTGTTTCCATATCTATAGTCAGAATTGTGTTATTAATGGACTACACTTATAATAACCCTTCAATGACTTCAGAGAAAAGTTACACATAGTTTTGGGTTTAAGATCGGGAGAAGGGGATAAAGTATGTGCTCAATGGCGCATTCTGGATCTGGATGGTTTGTTTGATATTAATTCTTGCCTAATGCTTCTATTGTCTTGTTGATCACTTGATTACTTGTGTGAACATACTTTGATCAGTTACTTCAATACATTGTGATGAATGTTAATCCCAATCAGCATAGAGTAATTCAGTCATACAAAGTGTAAATAACTAAATATCGTGATGATTTGCTGAAATAATGAATTTAGAGGTAAGAGATAATGAGGAGAAAGTTTATCTATTAATTGAAATATTAACTGATGGGGAGATAAGTATGAATAACTACTTAAGCTCGTTTTGAGAGTTGAAGCGTTTGGACCTTGCACTTCAGGCATAGCTTCTCTTTAAGAGAACATTAAGTAACAAGAGAAAATGCCAATCTACTTAAATAGCAATATATGATGCAAAACTACATACTGTGCAAAAAAGTTCTGGTTACAAGAGAAAATGCCAATCTAATACTTACTTCCAAGCATCAAGAAACACCAATCCTGCCTCTGGTGAAGTTATGACAATCCAATCAAATGAAGTATCTGCTAACCAAAATAAGATATTAACAAAAGATGCAAGTGTTTCTTACAGATTCTATAAGGTGGTGATAGAAACTCAGCGCCTAGCTTAATTCTACAGTAAGAGGGGTTTAAAACCTAATGGGGTAAGAGGATCTTCAAAATTGAATTACCCCATGACTTCTAAAAGCACTTACCATGATTTTCCAACTCATACAAGAAAGGACAAAAAACCACAAGACTAAAATGAGTTTTTGCATGTGGGAGAAATATTGTTAATTGACTACGAGAAGGATAGAGAAGAAAGCCGCACCAAAACTTTGGATTTAAGTAGAAGATACATAGAAGAGAAGTCTATAAATGTGATACAACCAAAGGATGGGTAATAACTTAATATCAGTTCAAGCATGTACCACTTAATAACATGGAAAGCCTAGTTAAATCAGGTCCTTGTGTATGCTCGATCAGTGGAAGCTCAAAGCAATTAACCCCATGTTTTGCCTGTCATATTAAATTATTGTGTCAAACTGCTGATAAATGTCCGAAGTAGCTACTGTATGCAGATTTTTTTTCTAGAATTTATATAAATACTGATAATATTTGTTATGCCGAAGAACGGAAGAACAATAAAGCAGAAAAGCATAAGCAATCAGACATGAACAGATTTATGTGGTTTAATCGTAACACCTACTCCACAACTAACAATGGCACGATAATTTTCACTATACATGAAAAACAAGGTAACTGAGATTTCTCAAGAGTTTTTTAATACATTTATTTGTTTTGAACCACTTTTTGATTTCCCATCTCCTAAAGTCTATCATTTATTTGTTAAGAACCACAAAAACAGTCTAATTTAAAACCTTAATATCCTTGATCCTAACTCCCTATATATAAATAGTAGTAGCTATGGAACCAGAGAGTTTTTTTTAAGTGCGTAATTGGGAGTTGAGGCTACGGTGGTGTTAGAAGCAAAGAGATAGAGATAAAGTTTCGTAGAGAGAGAAAGAGATCAATAATGGTGGGATTTATACCTAGGGTTTGTAAGAAGTCATTTTTTATCGAAGGGGTTAACTAATCTCGTCGGATTTTCGAAACAAGGAGAGAACTTCAAATTCATGCTGCTGTTACATGGAACAGAAGAGGCATGATCGTGGTCTTGTGGGCGTCTAAGGCGAAAAGAGGTAGATTTCCTATCTCCTAAATTTTTTGTAGGCTCCTTCAATTTATGTCATGATAGGCTTAGTATTGTTAATCAAATAGTTTCTATAGAGAATGACTAAATGGTTTAGATATTAGTTTTATGTAGAATTCCGTAACACATTTCGGTCTAGTTCAATAAATTATGGTGTTAAGTGGTGACGAATTTGGGTATGTTTCTTATATGGTTGGAAATGTTTGTTCGTCTACTTTCCAATGCTTCAAACAGTGCACTAATCGGAGTTTTGAGTGAGGAGTTATGATAGTTTTTGTGCAAGGTGTCATGACAATCTCCAATGTATTTCGGTTTAGTTAAATTAAATCTGGTATTGATTTATGACGAATTTGGGTATGTTTCTTATATGGTTGGAAAGGTCTGTTCGTCCACTTTCTAATGCTTCAAACAGTGCATTAATCGGAGTTTTGAATGAGGAGTTAAGATAGTTTTTGTGCAAGGTGTCAAGACAGTCTCCAATGCACGAATTTATCTAGAAACTTCACTTGTTTTCTATTCTTTAGGCAGTGTATCTCCTAATAGGTCCCTTTTAGTGGTGAGTTTATATTAGTTATTTATAATTTGTATTGATTTCCCTTTTCTCTACTGCTCTGACCGTCAAACATGATGGTCGCAATCTTGATTACCTTCGTATAGCAATAAATTTCTATTGGCTTGTTTGAGGTTGCAATCCACGTGAAGATCTAGTATGAGCATCATCTCATTTTGACTTGTCATGTTTTGTTGAATTGGTATGTTTAGTGAACTTGTTTGTATTTCTTTATAAGAGCCATATTGGTTGTGAATAGGACTAAGAAACCGAGTGAGTGTTTGATGATTTTAGAAGTCTTTTAACATAAATCTGTATTTTGACTTACATGTCAAGTTTAGACACTATAAAGGTTTACCTTAGTTAATGATATGATATTTTATATCTATAAAGGTTTACCTTAGTTAATGGTATGATATTTTATCATTTTATATCTATTGAAAAGCGGAAGCATCATTGTAGTTATGTAGTACGAGGGTCAGTATTGGATTGGAATACGATAACCTCTAATAATCAAAGAACATAAATTACTAATTTCTATAAGCTTTAGGCAATTATCGCTTTATTATTTATGTTGCCACCGTTGAAATATCAGATAATGTCAATAATGAATATGAATGCAACACAAGCTTGAACGGGGATTGAGCTTGTCTACCCGGGCCTTAGGTTTGTAGAAATCTACTATAGTTGGGTTTTGACCCAACTATTTTGTTTTTTCAGGTATTGATTGTACATTCCTGGTAGGAGTTGCTCGTGGATCCGGTTTGAAGGTCTCAAATCTTCAATTTCAAAGTGTCTAGCTTGAGATTTGGGATTTAGGGCTCTACAATTACCCACTAAACCTAGCTATTTGCGTCTCCACGAGCTCTCCCTAAACCTAAAACGGAGTCCCCCATCCCCACCACCAAAAGTTATCTGGAATGTTAAAGTAGTTCTTCAGTAGCTTAAACAAGTCATAGCCGAAGTCCGAATATGTATACGATCCTAAATACTTAGTTTACGCGTGAGCAAAGAATTGCCCATCTCGCCTACTTTCTCGTGATCTCTTAACACCTATAATACAAACTTTCCTATGAAAACAAAGACGAAAAAATGAAGAAGGTACAGTCTACAGCTATGTCCTCGAGTTAGAAACTCTGAACATTTTCGCAATCTCGCACATCTGATATTTACTTTGGATGTCATCAACCATGATAGAGTTTTAAGAGGAAATATAAGTTTCAAAGAAAACATGACAGAGTTTTAAGCCTGGAATGTGGAACTCAACTTTACATCATATAAACAAAACGAAAACAGAAATTGTTTTACTTATATTTCCCCCTTTTAGATCATTAACTACATTTTTCCAATACCTAATTCTTAACGATCCACTAAAACAAGCTTGACCTAACAAAATTCTTGAGTATGAAATGACGAAATGCAAAACTAGAACTGAGATACAAAGATTCATAATAACATTTCTAACGCAGAAACGACGATCAAACAGAAGATCGGAATAGTAGAGAAGGATAAAGACAAAGACGAGAACGATAGAGGGAGAGAAAAATTAAAAATAGAGTAATTACCAGAGCGTTGATGAGCTTGCCATTCTTGCCGTGTTCACGAGTGACGACAACTTTCGGTACCTGAGAAGATGATGATGATGAAGCTCTGATACTGAAAGGCGCTCCATGAAATCGTTGGTGATGTCGGAGAAAAGAAAACGACGACGACGACGGTGACGGAGAAGAAACAGAGTTAGAGAGAGAAGGATAAGGAGGAGGCGACAGGAAGAAGAGAGAGAGTTGAGCCATTGAAACGTGTTGGTTCGACAGCTTTCTGCTCAGCCGAACTCCGAGACACCGACAACTTTCGCTATTCCATTTCTGTATTTAAATATTTAACTTTTATTACTATTATTTATATTTAACGTTATTTCCGACCGGCCCACTAAAATCTGACCAGTTTCTTCCATGCCCCTATGTTAGGAAAAATGTCAGTGATAATCCTCTCTTTTTTTTTTTTTTTTATGTATTACTATAAGGGTCCGTTTGATAAGTGAGAAAGCATTTGGATGTGAAAACCAAATCTTTCTGATTGGAAGGAAAACCAAGGGTTTCAGATGCTTATCTTGATCTCTCTCTATGCCCTAGAATCACAAATTATAATCTACGTTTGGTATCTTCATTGTGTTACAGATCGATTAATCTTTCCAAATTTAAATTTTCCTCAGATTCATTAGATTTTTGCCATGGGAGAAAAGAAGAAGAAAGCAAGAGAGAGGAGAAGATTCATTCAACAATGAGGAGATAGAGTTGAGAGGGAGAGAAGAAGAAGATGTGCTATGCACTTGGAACGGAGAAGAAAGCGCCACTTTGTGAGGGAGAATGATTAGAAAATGGTTTTCACATGTTGAGAGTGGCAAAATATTCAAAACATTTTTCACACTTTTTTTCTCATGGAAAATCGGTTTTCTCATCTTCTTAGCCCAATCGAACAGTGGAAAATCGATTTTGGTAAGAAAATCAAATTTCCTACTACCATTTTCACATGTATCAAACAAACCCTAAAGTCAAATTTTAAATTTTCAATAGTATCATTTTGTCTTTTTCTTCCCTTGTTCATAGTTTAGTCTCTATTGTGTTTGTCTTCTCAATTTTCATCTCCATTATCATCTTTATCTCCTTAATTTTTCTCTCTTAGAGAGCCTCATGATCTTTTTTAATTTCTAAAATTTGAAGAACTTTAAATATTTTTTCTTGCCCATCTATCTTCACTTTCTCTCTCTTCATGGAGGACCTAAAAAAATAATCTTAATTTGTTCTTTACGTACAGACTCAAATTCGAGTCTTTTTGTGTAGAACATACCTTTTGTTCGTGAACGAAACTTAAAGAAGTTCCTTATATAGATAAGAAGGTAAAGAGAATAGAGGGGGTTAAGAAGATAAAGATTTGACGTTATTACAATTTTAGATATAAAAATAAAATTGATCTCCATTAAATAGAGGTCCTCTTAAAGAGAGAACGAGAAGAAGATGATGATGATGGAGATGAAAATTGAGAAGACAAAAATAATATAGACTAAAACATAAATTAGGGAATAAAAAGACAAAAGTATAGCATTAAAAAGTAAACAATTGATTTTTAACTCAATGCATGAAAAGCAAAAAAGAAAAAGAACATTTTCCATACTTACATGACACCAGGGGAAAATGGTCATACTTTAGGGGGTTAATAAAAAAAATAACCTTAACAATAATTACATATCTATTAAAACAAGGCTAATTGTAGTGCTATCCCTTATTTATGACAAACTTTCATCACTCGTGTAACTGTCGAGTTTTGCTCTATTCACTAATAGTTCAATCTAGCTGCGGTAAGATTTACCATCACGTTGATAGATTGCACAATCAATAGATTGCATCATATTCTCTAGAGAAAATGCGAACCCCTTTAAAAGTAGTTCCCCTCTTTATGTCGAGGAGGGTAAAGCAAAAGGGATACGCGACTTCTTCTTACTTTTTTTCCACTTTTCTCTCTCAAGTTGAAGACCTCCACCAATGAAATTCCTCAAAAAGAAAAATTGTTGACTTACCAGATGAGAAGCTTGTACTACATCCTCTTCTTCAGTGAAAGTAGTTTCCCTCTTGTCTATTTCATGGTACAATAAAAGATATATTTCGCTTCTTTTTGGTGGGGGAAAGGTGCTAGAAGATTGAAGATGAAAAAGAGATAGATAGAGAGGAATAAAAAGTGGGAGACGACTAGACGAGAGAGAAAAGTTAAAGGGTTAGAAAACTAAGTTGATATTAGTTAGGGTTCCAATAAGGAATTTGTCCATTAAAGTATGACAAAATTATGTTGCAACTCATCTTCATAGAAACGCCTCCAAGGTACCCACCTAATTTTTTCTTTTCATTTTTTAATAATGTTGAGGCCCCCAGGTTTCCCTAGCTGAAAATGAGTTCACGTGAGTGTTGTGGTTTCCTATTGGCCGGTGTTGTTTGGTGGGTTTGAAGGGAACCAATAGAAGCGTTTCTCTTTTGGAGAGAAGAAATGAAAAAGCTACCCTCCAGATGCGTCTGAATTAACCAACAACACACACAAAATGATCTTCTTCATCCCATCACACCCCATTTTTCATCCTTTCTTTCTTGTACCCCCACTATACTTAACCTCTACTCAACTCAACCACCTTTGACATCATCTGTGATCTACCCTGAACCCATATTTGGAGGACAAATAATAGAATGTGATTACCATATAATTTAAAGATAATATTTGGTACGCGTAAATAAATCAGCACGTCGTTAGAGATAGACACGAAACTGCCAAGAACCTTGTGACATTTTAGGGAACCATTTTCAAAAGAATGGATAAGTGAAACACATATGTTGTCAAATATTTAGATTGTATCCGTTGATTGGATATACGATATACACACGATGAAAGAAGAAAATAAACAACTTCTATTCAGTCTTCAAATTATAATTTTACTTTCATTGTATATATATA
>BEHA01050389.1:20607-33049 GCA_002897215.1 Eschscholzia californica subsp. californica | reverse complement strand
GCGCAGAGTACTACGACGGTGAACTGTATAAAGCAAAATATGTGAACATAAAGTAATAAAAAATTTGGGTGGGTCATAGGTGGATGAACCAAGATGAATCAGTTAAAAAAGTTAAAATAGATAAATAGTGATGATCATGAATGACAGTAACTCGCAATTACAAATAAATAAAATTAGATGGTTTCATGAATTTTTAAGAGAAATTACGTATCATATTAGACAATGATTTTCATATCTTCACCGTCTGTACCTATTTTTTGTGTTGAAATATGAAGAAAATCTACAAAATAATCAATTACAAAAATTGTTGATCGACTTATGAAGGTTGAGAGGTGACTTACCATTGAGGCGAACTTGCTTATAACGATTTTCCTTAAACGTTCGTTTGAATTTTTCCTGGACTCCTAAAAAAGAATCAGAAATTAGAATAACGGAAAAGTAAACCAAGAAATAGAAGGAGTCAGTATGAGAATTTATAAATTAAACTAAAAAATATAAGAATAAGAATCAATAACATAAGAAAAGAAGGGTCAACAACCCTTGGTTAGAGTGGTAAGAGGTATAATCTTCCACTTAGTGGTCAAGGGTTCGAGCATTCATTTATAAATTTATAATCTTCCACTTAATTTGTCTTAATCATCAAACATTCATTTTGTCTCAGCCGGCATACCTAAGTCCTGTTTTGTCACATAGATACATCAGGAGTGGTTGTTGGTGTTAGTTTGCTGCCCAAACTTGAGGAGACCATGGTGTGAACAAAATTTGACTTTTAAATTGACCAAGTTAAGGGAAAGGGAAATTTTTAACCGCACTCTCCATTTTGTTATGTACACTCACATCTAAAGTAATTTTTGTTGAAGTAAGGAGATGTGAGGGTGGCAAGTAAAAATGGTAAGTGTATGTAACATTTCTACCATCAGACCCCATTGAAAATATTTATGGGCACCACATGAATCTTAAAACCCAATTAACATTCAATAAACTTGGCATTTGGGTTATTAAGATATAAATAGATGTGGTTGGACTTTAGGGCATTGTTTAGTTGGACTATAAACCCGTACTTGTAAGAGTTTGAGTTTGACAGTTATCGTGTTTATTACATCTTTGACGTATCAATGTCATTGTAATGACTATCGCAGATCGTTGTCAATTTCTCAAAAAAAAAAAGAAAATTCACGATCACTGAGTATAGGAAATCCATAACCATCGTAGTGCCTGAATATCATTCCAACCAATTCAATATTAGGATAATCAATGTTGGACTCTTGGACGGCCTCCACCAAATTCCACTAATGGAACAATATGTCCACTAGCTTTGTTTGAATAAAGGATAATTTCCGGTCAATAAACAAGAATATTAATGCAAAGAGTGGCATGAAAGTTTTTTCCCTACCAAATTCTGGTTAATCAAAACTCGAGGTTGGACTGGGAAATTCAAAATTTAGGGCTCAGTGTGACCCACCCACATTATTCACAAATTTAATGTGTCGGTAGCCAAGCTTCATTGTTTCCGAAGAGCAGGTTGATATAAATATAAATATATATATATATATATATATTTTTTTTTTTCTTGATCATGAGTTTGTGTTCATACTCTCCAACCCCAAAACGAATTTCCATAAAAAAAAAATCAATCAATTTGATATCTTCCGCCTACGTATAGAAGTCAGAATTATTCTAATTTAGTTTAGCATTTATTTGAACAAGTGACTTAGAACGATAATTGAAATCTAATTTAAATTCTAATAATATCAGAAAGATAATCAAAGAAGATTACATGCAAAATATCATATTATATATTCAACTTTTAATTATTTTGCATTTCTTTTGTGATTGGATTTATCCACAAGAAGACAACTGCTAATGAAAGAATTAAAAAACATAATCGCATTGTATATTCATAATATAGTTTAGTTGTATTAAGTTGCTTACGTTCACATACGACATCTTCTGGTTTAGATGGTTGGAGAGTCTCTTTCTTTAAAGATTTCTCCTTGCAGCGAAATCTTAAGAGAAAAGATTGATTTAAATTTCACTATATTTTTGTTGAATAATGATAACTTTAGATAACCCAAATTGCAAAGAATTAATAGGTAGTATATGACAAAAAGTCTTAATAGCTTTGGGACGTTTGATGTCTATATATCCATGATTTGATTGAGGTCCAATTGTATTTAAAATTAATTCAAATAATTATTCTGAGCGTTTACCAAATTAGGCAATCCACTAATCAACTTAATCTGTTTGGGAAAGAAAAACAATCACCCGAGTGAGAGTAGGGATTGTGGTAAGAGATAACAAAGAAATAAAAGTGAGAGCAAGGTCGTGGCTGACAATTTTGGGGTCCCGTGCCAAAACTGTAATCAGGGTCCATTTATACAAATTCGAGGTAAGAAGAAAAAGTTACACGCGAAGTAATTAGCACAAATTTGAAATAGTAAAACGCTATAATAAATCATTGATAAACTCAAATGAATGGTAGTTCTCTGTGATTGTCCTAACCAAATAAAAGACCCCAATTTATATAAGAATTTACAAAATTAGAATTTCAATTTTTCTTTTTCACACAATCTAAAATTAAAGTTTGAAAGTTAGAAGGGTGTTGAAAAATTGTAAAATAAAAGATTACATGAAAGTGGGAGAGGCCTAGAGAGAGTTAGTTGTTACAACTTTAAAAAAAAATGAAAAAACAACTTTAATGGGAGTGGAACCCAAGACGTATCGTACACAAACCATGGAACTTACCTAATGAGCTGGTATCGATTAAGTGTCCTAAAGTTACTCGTTTTCTAATAACTCATTTAAGTTAGACGAAACATACAGAACAACATGAGCCCTTGTGGTGGGGGGCCAGGTGCGGGCGCCCTGCCGGCACTGGCCCATCCACGACCCTAATCCCTAAATTATACAAGGAGTTGTGTAAACTGCAATTGATGTAGAAAGGAGTAACCGAGTTGCTGGGAAATATTTTATTTTGTTTGTTTGTTTATTTCTATAATATTTTTATGCACTTCAGTATATAAAATTCTTGTTACATGAATGAATCACATAATCTCTCTGTCCTATGGACGGATCCAGAATTTGGATGTAGGGGGTGCGAAATTACGTACCAAATAATTTTATGTTCAAAAACAATAACCAACAAAATATTTCTACTCATTAATTATATTAATACATTGAAAATTACAACGCAATTGACCTCTACGAGAGTACATTTATTACAAATTTTTATTCGTTTACTGCGGATGTAGATCGTAAAAACACTTCAACAAGTTGGATGAATAAGGTTTATGTATTTTATATGTGACAATAAAATGTAGTATAGGTCAACACTTGGTTGCCCAAGTGGTTAAACTGTTGACATATACTCCAAAGGTCCCTTGAGATCCCGGGTTCGAACTCCAGAGGAGTTGTAATCTTTGGATTATTGAATTTGAGATTATTAGGGCATAAATAATGTTAAATGCTTATCACATCTTTGATGTATCTACGCTATTGTAATGACTATTGTTTCACCGAAATCAGATTCCAAAAAAAAAAAATTAATGGATTATTGAATTTGAGATTATTAGGGCATAAATAATGTTAAATGCTTATCACATCTTTGATGTATCTACGCTATTGTAATGACTATTGTTTCACCGAAGTCAGATTCCAAAAAAAAAATTAAATAAAATGTAGTATAATATCCCCGCCACAAGGAGGAAGCTGATAAGAACCTTCAAGTTCTTCTCTAGGCCAGCCAAGATAAACGTAATACTAATATAAAACTTTATTAATAACTTCAATATTCATATTCATATCCTTATTCATATATAACTATTATGAACTCAGCCATATATATAGGCTACAACTAGACAAATTAGACTCTAACTAGGACTCAATATTTAGATATATAGAAACTCCTAAATTACTTGAAAACTTTAAAATATAGAAACTCCTAAATTACTTAGAAACTCTAAAATATGGAAACTCCTAGTATTAGATAACTATAGAATATCTTCTAAAATATAGAAACTCCTAATATTAAATAGCTATAGAATACCTTCTAAAATATATCCTAATATTAAATATAGATTATATCTTTCTCTATCATTCCTCCTCCCTTGACAGCATCCTTGCCCTCAAGGATGTTCTCGGTCATAGTTAACACCGGGTCTCCCTCATCTTCAACAATTGGTATTTCATCATCAATCACAATATAGAGGATAAGTGCCTTCTTCAAAACAGAAACATGAAAAACAAGATGAATTTTAGTTCCCTCTGATAATTCCAAACGATACACTATTGGACAGATTTTTTCCAGTATTTTGTATGGACCATAGTACTTAGGAGATAACTTTAGAGACACCCTTCTTACTGTAGAACTTCTCTTCTCAGAGCAGTTACTCTTATTAGATGCTACTTGTTTGGAATATCCTCCATATATGATCAGTTTTGTTTCCTTCAGTAGATTGATGTTCATCGAACAGTTTGATCGAGGAGATGGTCTAGGAACATTTTCTTCAATGTGAATTTCCTTCTTTTTGGATTCTTCTTTTTGTATATTCATTAGGATGGCATCAATGTCGTCTTCCTCTGAGATTTTTGTATTCTCTTTGAGAGCTTCCTTCTCCTCTACTTTGGTTGTTTTTCTCTCTGTCTTCTCCTCATCTTTTTCGGGCTTCTTAACCATATTTGAAAGACAATCAAATTTTTCTTGATATTCATTGTATGGGGTTGTTTGTCGTAATTTTGCTTGTGCATCCCCTGCATCTTCATACGTCGTTCTCCCGAAGCGATCGACAACCGCTTCGACAAACTCTTCCCATGAACGAATACTTCTTTTAGCCCAACGACACCATTGCAATGCTTTTCCATCCAAGTAATTGATTGCAAACTGAATCTTTTGGTCTTGTGCAGTGTCATAGATCTCAAAATATTGTTCAGCTTGAAAAATCCATCCTTTCACATCTGATCCGTTAAACCGTTTAAAATATAACCTTTCACATTTAAAACGATCACCTCTTTGAGACACAATCTCTCTATTGTTGACCAATCGATCAATCTTCTCAATCAATAATGATTGATTTACCGTCATCTCAGCCATTTTCTCTGCCAATTTACCCAATTGCTTCTCCATTCTTCTTTTTTTTTTTTTTGAGTTTATACCAAAAACAAGATTCTCTAACGAAGGAAAAAAAATAGTGCGAAAGCGAATGATAGGAGTGTTTGCTCTGGATACCAATTGATAAGAACCTTCAAGTTCTTCTCTAGGCCAGCCAAAGATAAACGTAATACTAATATAAAACTTTATTAATAACTTCAATATTTATATTCATATCCTTATTCATATATAACTATTATGAACTCAGCCATATATATAGGCTACAACTAGACAAATTAGACTCTAACTAGGACTCAATATTTAGATATATAGAAACTCCTAAATTACTTGGAAACTTTAAAATATAGAAACTCCTAAATTACTTAGAAACTCTAAAATATGGAAACTCCTAGTATTAGATAACTATAGAATATCTTCTAAAATATAGAAACTCCTAATATTAAATAGCTATAGAATATCTTCTAAAATATATCCTAATATTAAATATAGATTATATCTTTCTCTATCAGAAGCGCTTTATGTATCTGTTAGCCCTACCTACTATGATCACCCGCTAAATTTTGTGTCGGTAAAGACGAGAAATTCTTAGCACCCTCAACCTTTAAATTATGAAATTTAGAGAAATATGTAGAAAGATATGTCTTCAAGCTACTAAAGCCACAAAAGGCGCTCAAAGATTTAGAAATAATATTATCTAGTTAAGATTAGAAATAATATTAAAATCCTCTAGCTTTAGTGTCTATCTATAACTTTCCTTATCCTTTCCTTCTCACCAATTGATTCCTCATTTCCACAAACCACAACCATATTTTGGGAGCTCAAGATTCATGTTGCAGTCACATAAATATGGAAAATCAAATTGGACAGTGTAGAGACCTGTCCACTTCTAGAAAACTCATTTGCTTTTGGTAATATAGAGGATGATATATGTTGCCCAAGAAAAGCCAAACTAGTTTCAAGAATGAGGGAGAGATATCCCTTTAATATCACCTTACAATAATTAATCTTTGATTGAATATCTTTACTTTGGTGTTCTATCAACCCCAAAGTAGCGTCCAATGATTTCACTTTTGATTAATTTTTTATCATGTTCCTTTATACAATTCATTGTCTCCAAAAGAGTAAAATACCCAACACTTGTCCAGTTTGGGTGTGCATCTACCCCAAATATTTGGAGGTCCCAAGTTAGATTTAGTGAAAGGGATATGATAGAGTGTCCAGTTAGAATTCCCACTAAAATGTCTAAATTTCCTCATTTAGAAATAAATGCGAAATTTCTTCATTTAGAAATAAAAGCGGTCTCACCGTAGTCAAACTCTGAAAAAACCTTGTCTTTTAGTGAATCCACGTCAGTTGAGCATTTTAGTGGACACCGAGCTCGGCACTCTTGCATCCCTTAGTGAAAATAGAATCCACCATTTATTGTTTTTGATTTGGTGTGGGTACAAATTGAAGTACAAATGAACTTTCTTGTCCATGTAATGGCCTTAAGAATTTTATATAACCTTAGGTCTAAAATATCTTTATCAGACTTATTCACGACTTATTCACTTCATTTATATATATATATATATGATGTATTCATACCATATTGAAAGTAATGATTCTATGAGTGTATGACTATAATCAACAAAAAAAGGTGAAATAGTAGTGTCACAATTAATTAAGAGTTAATTCCTATATGGCCCCCTACTTTGTGACCAGCTTCCTTTATGGCTCCCTTTTTTTCGTAAATTCAAATATGGTCCCCTTTTTTGAGGTAAATGTCCTGATTACCCTTCTTATTAATATTTTTTCAACATAAAAAAAAAAACTTGAATTCCACCTCACTTCCTACTCCCCCACACATATCTCTCCACATCAGCTCTCTCTCTCTCCAACTCACCTCTTTCTCTCTCTCCAACTCACCTCTTTCTCTCTCTCCAACTCATCTCTCTCTCTCTAACTCACCTCTCTCTCTCCAAGTCACTCCTTCTTCTCCGACGAAGGTCGCCGGTCGGAATTTTTTTTTTACCTCTCCTATCTCTCTCTCTAGAAACTCCGGCGAAGGGGAAACCCCTTCGCCGGAGAAGGTCTGTTCGTGAACAGATCTTGAAGGTCTGTTCACGAACAGACCTTCGTGGTCTGTTCAAGAACAGGCCTTGAACAGACCACGAAGGTCTGTTCTCCGGTGAAGGGGAAACCCCTTCGCCGGAGTTTCTAGAGAGAGAGAGATGAGGGTAATTTTTTTTTTTTTTTTAGGTTGCCGGCCGGAAAATTTTCCGTCCTGCGACCTTCGTCGGAGAAGGAGTGACTTGGAGAGAGAGAGAGGTGAGTTAGAGAGAGAGATGAGTTGGAGAGAGAGAGAGGTGAGTTAGAGAGAGAGATGAGTTGGAGAGAGAGAGAGAGAGGTGAGTTAGAGAGGGAGATGAGTTGGAGAGAGAGAGAGAGGTGAGTTGGAGAGAGAGGTGACGTGGAAAGAGATGAGTGGTGGAGAAGGAAGTGAGGTGGAATTTAGGTTTTGTTTTGTATTTTATTTTGAAAATACATTAATCAGAGGGGTAGTGATGACATTTGTCTGAAAATAGGGGGCCATATTTGAATTTACGAAAAAAATGGGGCCATAAAGGAAGCTGGTCACAAAGTAGGGGGCCATATAGAAATTAACTCATTAATTAACTGCTTAATTGTTAAATGATTGCTTTTAGGTTTTGTTAACAAAGAAAAGAGTTGAAAACAAAATTTCCTATAAAAAATTAAAAAATATTGTCAAGCGAAATAAGAAAAACTAAAATTAAAAAAGGTGAATCATATATTATGCTCTAATATAGTAGTATGAGTATAACAACTTAACAAGTAGTTAATCTAGTTTCAGTCCAACATAAAAACATTGCAAAGAAGAAACTACCTACCGAAGAATTACGAATTCAATTGTGATTTATGAACGAATAGGGTTCCACTTGATGGTACGTAAATGGTTGTACGACGGCACCGTCCTAACATGCTTGCTACCTCATACTACTTTTCTAACTCAATACGGTCCTACGTTATTTACTTTTGGTGGTCCAAAAATAAGATTGAGTTTCTCCAAATTCTAAATTTTTGGTCGGGGAATTTTTAGGTAGATTTAGAACATGGAAGAGCTTCTATTTTTTTCCTATTAAAGGGAAAGGGTATTGCTCCATGGTTAATTGTTTTCGCCATCACATAATCCTAACATTAATAAGTGATATAATAGTCCCCCATCATTTTCCAAAGCATTCAAAATTTTTTTTTAGCATGAGTTTGATGAAATCAAGCATAGTAAACAAAATTAGATCAACATTGTTACATTGCTAATAGGTTTTTGGGAGAAGGTTCCACCATAGTAGCTTATACCTAACCTAAAATTTCTATCTTTTTGTCATTTTAAATGGAGTCATATAGTCAAACTCTCTGGTTCTAGCTCAGGAAAACACATGCAAACACATTAAAGAAAATACATCCATCTACCAACCCATCTATCCAATTCCTTATTTTCTCCATCTCCTTCATACTGACCAATCAACTATACATAATTGCTAACAAAAATTCACTTAAAAGCCAAAATTAGAAAAATAAAAAAATCTTAATTTCTATAAATATCAAAGTAATTACTTAATGTGAAAATATTTCTAGTTGCTTTTGTTTATGTTTTACCCCCCATGCAATCTCCTATCTTTTCTTGTGGTGGGCCTTTCATCTCCTTATTTATATCATATGTGTACTTTCCATACTCATTCACTCAAACCCTTCTATCTCTCTCTCTCATCAAACTCCACTCAAGCACAAAACTAATCAGTACCCATTTCTTCTTGCAGTATGACTCTCTCATTACTCTCTTCTCTGTTCCTCATCATCTTCATTGCTCCTTCAAACACTGCACAACCTTCCCCTGGCTACTACCCAAGTTCTAAATTTAGAACTATAGGGTTTTACCAAGGTTTTAACAATTTATGGGGTCCTCAGCATCAAAAAGTAGATCAAAATTCATTAACTATCTGGCTTGATAGTAGCTCAGGTCAATTGTTAAGCTATTCACTTCTTCATTAATAATTAATGGGGTTTTTATATGTCTCCTCATATTTATCGCTTAAATATTTCTTAAAACAGGAAGTGGATTCAAGTCAAAAAGCGCATATCGGTCGGGCTACTTCAGTGCAGCAATTAAGCTCCATCCTGGTTATACTGCAGGAGTCATAACATCTCTTTATGTGAGAAAAGCTCTCATAAAAACTTTATTCATATCTTACAAAAAAAGGAGTTAGTTCTAACATTTGTGTACTGATGTGAAAGTCACTTTAGTTGAGTGATAACATGTCTGTCTTTCCACTGAGAAAACTAGGGTTCCAATCATACTTTATTAAAAAAAATATATCTGTGTATGTTGATAACTAATATTGGGATATGACAATTGACAGCTTTCGAACAACGAAGCACACCCGGGTAACCATGATGAAGTAGACATTGAATTCCTTGGAACGACACCCGGGAAGCCTTACATTTTGCAGACGAATGTGTATATAAGAGGGAGTGGAGATGGACGGATTATTGGGAGAGAGATGAAGTTTCATCTTTGGTTTGATCCAACTACAAATTTTCACAACTATGCTATACTTTGGAATCCTAATGAGATCATGTAAGTGGAGATCACTATTCATGCATATACTATTTATAAATATATTGACTTTTTCACTTAAGAGTCATTATCCACACAAACAGAATAAAGAAGTTAAGTGATTTTTATTGAATTTTCACCTAGTGTTGAAAATATATGTGCAATATAAAAATTGGATTAAAACCGAAAAAGAAATAATTATTATAGTTTATTTAAAAAAAGTCAAAATCAACTTATTCCAAAACTTAGCATTATGTATCATATTTCAGATTCTTGGTAGATGATATTCCAATAAGAAGGTACAAGAAAAAGAGTGACGCTACATTTCCTTTAAGACCAATGTGGGTTTATGGATCAATATGGGATGCTTCGCCTTGGGCAACAGAAGGTGGAAAATATAAAGCTGATTACGGCTACCAACCGTTCTTCGGCAGATACAACAATTTCAAACTTAGTGGATGCTCCGAGAATTCTCCAGCCTGGTGTCGCCCGGTCTCTGCATCTCCTTCTCCCTCAGGTGGGCTGAGCCGCCAGCAACTCTCTGCCATGCAATGGGCTCAAAACTACTTGGTTTACGACTATTGCAAGGACTCTAGGCGAGATCAATCTGTCATACCAGAATGTCATTGGACTTGAAGTGGTCAAATTGTCTCTACAAATATAAATGTTTGTTAGAATTTTTATTTTTCTTTGGCAACTCTAGGTTGGTATCTTGAGATGGTTCCTTATTAAACTTGCAAACAGAAAAATGCAAGAGTAGTTAAGCTTCCAAGACTCCAAGAGTTGATATTGTCTGTTCATTTTGTTATTTAGTTTGTGTGGTGTATGCATCAATAAGAATATTATGTATGTATAATTGTAGTAATGAAAAAATATTATCAGTGTGGAAATATTTAGTGGGAAATCATTTAAACAACCAAAAAATTTTATGTAGCAAGTCCACAAGGGAAGTGGAGTTTTATAGACGCCCCACGCAACTATTATCTGCACATCTTCGTTGTTGGCGTCCCCCACCCCACCCCAAATCATTTCTCGGCGAAAAATGCAACCACAATCTCTCTCTCTCTCAGAGCATCTCCAATGCAACACTCAACAAAAACTCTAAAAATCCTAGGTGTCAAGTGCCAAAAATGGATCTCTAAAGTTTCTCTATCCCAGGTGGCTCTTAAGAGATCCTCAATTTAACAAGCTTCTCCAATGCAACACTCTAAATATAAAACTTTTACTTATGTGGCATTTATTTTTCCAATTTAAAATTATACTCACAAAATAATAATTAAAACATATAAACTAATCCCGCCCAAAAAGAAAAAATCGAACAGTGCTTTGGCGGGGAGGAAAACCCAATTTCTTTTGGCGGGAGAACAAACTTTGTGAGAGGGAACAAAATCTCCAATAAAAGGCATTGATTTTGGTAAGTTTTCCTTGTGGATTCTTTGTAGATGTCTACAAGAAGATTATTCTAGGGTTTATTCAGACTTTTTGCTCTTATTTGCTTTTTATCAGAAGGGAGAATATCAAGTAGCTAGGGTTTTCTTGTTGAAGGAAGAAATTTGATTTTTATCTCAGTTTCTTGTTAATCTCTAAGTGCAAATCATCTCAGGTACTTTGATCTTCTTCCTTAATTTTGTTGACATTTTAATTTGGTTGATTTTGTATTTGATTGTTCTTGTACTGGATATGTTCATCTTTTTGTTGAATTTTTTTGTCATTTGTAATTTCCCTCTTAGTACTTTGGAATACATGTTTAGTTTGAGATGAAAAATGAATATCAACAACCTTTTAGTTTTATTAATTTGTTCTTGATACAAAAAGTGGAGAGATGTCAATGTTATTTATGCATAAAAAATGATAATTGAATATGGTTGACACCCTAAAATTCAATTAGGTTAGCCTTTTGCTTATAGTAATTAGATTCTACCAAAGTCAGGAGAAAGTGAAAACTGATTACTAGTAGAACTTGTCTAGTTGTCTTCATCTCTTCATGGGTACATACGATGAGATAAGAAATGCAAAAGGCTTGCAATGTCGTTGGGGGACCATACAAGGAGCTGTCAACAAATTTCACGGGATATACGAATCACTTGAGAGGGCTCCACAAAGTGGAACCACCATTTCAGATATGGTACGACTGATTTCTTTTCTTTTTTAACTTGTGATTTTATTATTTATGTTAAATGCTATCACTTTAGAGAATGAAACCCCTGAGTACAAAGAAGATTCATATTGTCTTCAACATATCTTCCATTGTGTTTTGCATAAAGTTCATGTGTTTTATAGAAAATGGCAGCAATAGGATATGTGTACTTGTTAATAGTTCTTTGTTAAATTGGTACTCATGGAAACTTTAACTTGTAGTATTTTTAATATTTTGTTTTATTTTTGTAGGTTAAAAATGCAAAGCGTATGTACGAGGAAATAGGAGATAAGACGCCGTTTAAATTTGCTCATTGTTGGGAGATAATGAAAAATAGTCCTAAATGGTGTTCACAAAAGCTAACAAAGATGAGTTCTTTGAAGAAACAAAAGTCGACTCATGATAGCTTGACTATCTCCCCTCCATTGACGCCTAATACCTCGACGCCAGATGTCTCGTCTTTTGTTACTTCAGATGGAAATGATATTATCGATTTGGATACACCAACAACAGAAAATAATGATGTTGATGTGGTTATCCGACCTCCAGGTCGAAAAGGTTGTAAAGAAAAGAAAAGACGATT